>BMAO01030419.1:0-16883 GCA_019973975.1 Trichonephila clavata
AGACTCCTGGAGATCGCACCCTCTTTCGCTTCTGCTTTGTGTTTCAACATGTAGTCGGCTGCATGTGTTTTGTGTGTGCTTCTATTGTGACGTCCCTGTATTGTCTTATGTGTTTATGATAGAATTAAACAGATTTGAATAACCCCATGACTGCCTCTTGGATAATATTAATTTTGCCTCACCAATCTCATATAAAGTATACCTTTCAACGGCCGCGTCTATTTCATATATATATATATATGTATCAATAGTGCACAAAAGAATTTTTCAGGGGGGGGGGGGGTTCCAGGGTTGAAAGTCTACTATGTTCGTATCGTGATCCAATACGCCGCCCAACATATTCCTTTGATTTTTCAATTGTTTAACAAAAAACAGTAAAAAATTTATTGTTGAATGAATAATTAGCATTAATTAATAAAATTAATTATTTATAACAAATACTAAAGAAAATTTTACGTACTATATACATAGTATTATAATCAATCAAAAAAAAAAAATAAAGGGCTTTGGGGAGAAGCCCCTGTGTTTGCTCCACCGATATATATATACATACTGAGTTATGGGGTAGTTTCGATTTCCTTTCATCCGTGATCATGCCTCTTTACATTCTACTAATTCTACTATCAAAAAAAGCAAATTGATAGCAAAATTGATAGATTCAATAGCTTCATTGACAGAATTTCCCTCCAAATTTTTAGTACATTGTTCATAAATAATTGAATTCCTTAGTGTAATGTGCCACTCAGAAAAGGCTACCGGGCCGCAGGTTGAGTATCACTGCTCTAATAACTACAGCGAATAAAACTCCCATGTTGCAATCAATATTTTTTTTTATAATATAGTAAGACCTCAATTAAAACGAATCCCTATTTAACGAATTTCGTGATTGAATGGATATTTCTCTTTCCCCAATTAAAACGGAGTCAAAAACCCTTATGTAACGAACAATAAACTCTGAATTAACGAATCATTTCAATAGCTGGGGGGGGGGGGAATTTTTAGTTTGTATTAGAAGTGTTTGGATTTTTTTTTTCTTTTTCAAATGACATATTTTTTTGTATTTAAAGCAGAAAGACTTTTCTGGAAAGCAGCGAATTTCGACGAGAAAGAATTCCGACTATTATTCGACTTCAAAGGTGTCAATCCTATCGACTGATTTTTGAATAGTCAGAAAATTGTCTCATCCCACTCCACAACGTGGGGGATATTATAATATTTTATGATTGTGTTACATTTGATGACCAACTCCCCATCTGTGTGTGCAATTGAAATTGAAGAAATAGCTGATTTGTTGGGGGCCAATGAATAGCGATTCTGTGCAGCAATTAATAACGAATCTTCTATCAAATCCGCTATACTTTCTAATGCAGTGATTCCCAAAGTGGTCTGTATAGACCCCAGGGGTCTATGATGATCTGCAAGGGTCCACTACAGCAAAAAAATAATTTGGGGGTCCATGAGGTGTAAATGGGGGTCTACGATAGTGGCTCTCATCAAACCAGATCTTGACTAATATTAAAAGGAAATTTAATCAAAAGTGGAAACTAGATTTACCTATTTAAAAGATTTATTTTTCTAAATTTAATGAGGTTAATTTTCAGTTACAGGGTGACAGCATATAAATTTTATTGAAACAAGGACCACATTTCACACAGCCTTTCTTACGGAATTAAGCTAAAGAAACATAATTTTGGACGTCGCCAACATTTAAATGCCCTTTTAGATTTTAAAACTAGGTTTGAGAATGTTTTGACTATCGTAGTACCACAGTAGACAATGAATTCATATGGTCACTTTGAAAAAAAATGTCAGATTATAAGAATTAAGCTCTAGGAATATGCCCTGACGAAGATTTTAAAGTTTAGAAACGATGTCAACAAGTTTAGCTTTAAAAAAGATATACATGTTATTTATTCCATATTATGGAATATCTTGAGAAAGTTTTTAATTGTTTTTCCGATTGAGAAGGAGTTTCAGAGCGCTTGCCAATCTCCAAAAGAAAATACTGGACACTATTTTCCGAAAAGATATATTTAGTGTTAAAACCTGATAAGATTGATGCCAAATGTTAAAATTTTTATTGCATCCCTACCTTCCTCCCTCCCTCTAAAAGCTTTTTTTTTTTTTTTTTTTGCTGTTCTCTGTTACTTTATGGCAGTTATTTTATGCACTAATTAAATTTTAATTTAAATAACTAATTAAATTAACTAACATGTGTTTTCTTAAGTTTTAAACTCTTCTATACTTCACTACAGTTAAAAATTTTAATCTTTTAAAGTAAACAGCTCTATACCAGCTGTCAAACACATTTAAGTTGATAAATTTGCACAAATTTAATATTAGGTAAGTAGGGGGTCTACCTCAAACTGAAAAACCAGTCAAGGGGTCTATGAGGCTAAAAAGTTTGGGAACCTATGTTCTAATGCTTTGCATTGTTTGGAAACTGGGAAAACATACTTTACAGAGCAGGATGGAAAACCGCAATATTTCTTTCTCGGCATAGTGTCAAAAAAGATCTCTTTCCAATCAAAAATCAAAAAAAGATTGTGAAACCTCTATTAGTCAGTATTTTAAAATTTCCAATTAGTTGGTGTGTAATAATTCATTAACAATATTTTTAGCTGTTAAATAAAAAAAAAGTGTGTAATTTCTTTCTATGCATATTTTTATTATAGAATTTCCAAAAGGTAGGTGCAAAAATTTGTATTTTGTTTGAACCCCTCTATAACGAATAACCCCAGTTTAACGAACAAAATGTTCTATCCCCATGAATTCGTTAAATCACGATCCGACTGTATTTGAAAGTTTTACACACACACAGGGATATTTTTCATTCCATAAAAAGTTAAGAACATCAAATATAGTTTTATATCTGTCACTCATTGAAAAAAGAACCATTGTCACAAAATTTCCAAATGTTTTAAATTTAACTTTCAAACTTCGCCAAAAAAAATTATTTATCAATATTACTGTAAATGCTTTATTCGGAAATTTCATTTTTACATTAATAATTAAAGTTGATTGTGGTTGTTCTTGTGTACTAATTACTCCTTTTATTAACACTTAAGCTTATCATAATTTTTTAAATAATATATAGAGACATAAAACTGAAAAAAACCACAACATACTACACAAAAAACCGCAATTTGCCGACCACTGCACTCTAAGTTTCTTTAATATCAGACGGTTTTTCCAAAATAACTGTTTTTAAGAACTAATCTTATCTAAGGTGACCACTAAATTGTTTACTCCACTTTGCCTGTTTCTTTAAAATCTTGACGAGTTTAAAGCATGAAGTAAAGCGACTGACATGTCTAATTCCTTATTTATTTTGTCCTTTACGTTATGCATAATTACAATTTTGATTAAAAGTTTGTGCAATAACAAAATGCTGTACGTTTTTGATAAAAATTATAAGACTTGTTATTGTTTTTTTATGTATCGTCATTAATTTTCTATCTAGATTTTCCAGAAAATCGTAAATATGTAATAGGACAACTAGATAATAAAAATTAATTCTTGAATAATAAAATATTCTCTCAATACGCTCTCATATGATAACTTTACAATATTACTTGAATCAGTAAAAGTATTGATGAAAAATAGTGAATTGTTTGAAGCGATTTCTAGATTTTAAAGCTGTCTTCTTGCAATGTTAAAGAATGCGAATATTCTTCCGCTTTTACTGCACAATTATTCATTGTCGTGGGCAATATACAAGGTGTGACAATTAAATTCCCGAAATGCACCTGACCTAGCCGTTAGACTTGGTATGAAGGTGTGGGAATGGAATATATGACCTTGATTCTTCCGTGCTGGTGGCGTTATTCCAACCCTCTATCCGGCTAAATTTGTTTTTTCATCCTTGTTTGAGAAAGACGTTGTTGTGTCGGAAGTGCTGCGATCATGATAAACTTAAAAATCAAACTATGTATAAATTTGAAAGTCCTCGTGAATTGTTTTATATATACAGTCGTCTCTCGATAATTCGAAGTTGGAGGGATTAATGAAAAACTTCGAATCATCAACAGGGTAGAAAAAAAAACTCCAAAAATACATGAAGAGAATTTTTTTTCTAACACATTTAAATTTGAAACTATGTAATAGAACAACAATTGTTCATTATACATACATTATGTATACAATTATTTTAAAGTATTTTTAAAAAGTACATGTATACGATATAAATATTATACATAAGTTAAAAGTCCTGTATAAAAAGAAAATATTAATACACAATTTTATGCATCTCTTCTTGCTAATAGTGGACCATCCTTTCTTAACACATGTGTAGCAAGGTCACGAGTTAAGGGAAAGGTATGGACGACTGACCACAGGTGCGGTTGGTCTATTGTTCACTTGAAGAAGTAAAGCAATAAAAGTGTATTTTTGCCTGATGATCCTGAAAACACTTAGAAGGGGTAGCAGACAGATGGTGATTAAAGGGGCTAAGTTACAGGGAAGACACTCAGAGACAATGCAACACAAAATTAGTAAGCTGCAACCGGTTTGCTACAGGACTGTACATGATAGTGAGTGTTCGAATTGTTGAGAGTTTTATGATAACTTCGAATTATTGCGTGTTTTAGTCTGGCCAGCCACAGATTTTACTTCGAAATACTAAGTGTACCAAAAAGTGTTGTTTAAGTTCGAAATATGAAGAGTTTTTCTAGGGACTGAGCATATACTTCGAATTATCGAGAGTCGACTGTATATACATAAAAAAATACCTTTAACTGAATGTATTAAATTGTTAAAAGTGGAGTTTGGTAATAATTGCGCGTCACATATCTCCAAAATTTTTCAATGGCATAAACGATTTTCGGAAGGTTGTTTCAGATGATGAACATTCTGTTCGATCTGTGAAATCAATAATCGTTCATGGTCATCGTTTTGTTCGAGATTAATGGCATCATCATGAATAAATGGTACCTCGAGGCCAAACGGTAAAACAGCAGTACTACACTGATGCCCTGAGAAACCGTGAGGATGAAAAGGCCAGATCTGAAGAGCAACTACACTCGAATTTTGCACCAAGACAACGCCCCTGCGCATATTGCGCTCTCTGTAATACAGTTCTTGGCTGACAAACGCATTACTGAGCTCGAGCATCCAAAGTACTCGCCAGATCTTACACCGTGCGACTTCTACCTGTTTCTTAAAGTGAAAAATACATTGATGAGAAAACATTTTTAAACTGTAGAAGAGGTGAAGGCAAAAACGGCAGGCTTTCTGATGATGAGCCACAGCAATGTTTCGAACAGTGGAAAATTCGTGTGCAGCTGTGTATTAGTCCGGTTATTTAATTTTCATACCTCGTATTTTATTATACAACTTATTTTCGTCTATGTTGATTCATTTTTTTCTGGCATAAATTGTATTTCGCATTTTTTCTCCTATACCGTAATACAAAAGGATGCCTACATGTTCAAATGAAAAATTAATTATTTCTGGAATGTTTTGAACTCTTAAAAAAAACGTTACATTATTAACAGTTGTATGATTAATAACGTTGCAAATTTTTGTTTAAAATTTTTAGGAATTTTCCTGTTTTAAAATGTGCTTTGTGTTTAGTTTAAGCTTTCGTACATTTTGCAAACACACCCTTCATAAAATTGTACAAATATGTTAATAGATACAAATAAAAAGTGTAGAATTAGCTTTGTAACATTAATTTCGTGCTGTAAAATTAGGTTTTATTTGATTCTGGGGAGAAGAAAAAATTCCCAAAATTTTTGTGCTCGGTTTATTTAATGTATGTGTATACATCTATACGGAGAGAAAAATAGATTTGAGTAGAAATTTTTTGCAAATTTTATCATTTTAAAGACCTTACAGAAAATCTGAGCTTATTCATATTAAATTTTTATTTTTATTTGTATTGTGTTCGCATCCTGTTTTAAATAGGCAGATAATTCATACTTACTTACTGTATTTTATTTTTACACGTAACTCAGGGAAATAAATGGCTGTTGTAGATTTGTTATTGTTATATGTAAAATCATTTATTTTGAAACAAAATAAAAATTTACTTACCAAGCCTTGCGTGTGTCAAAGAAAGAAATTTCCTAAAAAATTTAAAGTTTGAAGCATTATTTTAGTGATTTTATCAATTCGTAATGAAAATAACCAAAAAGTTTTTAATCGTGCTATCATATATATTAGAAACATATACCTGAATATATAACAGAAATGACGATTAAGTCTCAGTAAAACATAGTCTTTACTTTGTCGTGAACTTTCTCCCGCAGAAGGAAGAGACATTTTAATATCAAAAACAATTTTGTTATGACTATCAAATCACTATCTAATCTAAATTTGACCTAAACTAGGGGAAACAACGGGTTAATTCCTAATTTAAATATCTATAATAATAAATTCAAACTTATAGTGAATCGAAGGTCCTCCGCAATACTAAGCATCCTAGACTGACCCGTCGGAACCTTTCTCTTGAACCCAGTAATTTCAACTGTTACTTTTCAACTTCATATGGCAACAAGCGCCAACTCCTCTCTTCACTTGACTTTAAATAGCAAATCTCACTAACATAAATTGCAGTTCTTTTACAGAAAGTGGTTTTATAATCATATAACACTATAAAGATATGTTCCCTAGAGGAAGCAAGAATCGCGAATAGAACCTGTTATAACTTTTCCAATCTTTTTATTTATTTAAACGTAGAACTTGTACTTTTGGAAATACGCATTTTAAAATTGAGAAAATATAATTCAAAAATATGCACAAAATAATTATAAACCTAAGATAATTAGTCATGAGAGTAAAAAGTATATATTAGCCACAGTAGTACTATAGCAAACTCCTGGTCTTAAGAGCCAGGATTGCAGGTTTAAACAAAGTTTTGCGGCTAGCCAACCTTCATCTGTATTTGAAAATACTCTAGGCCATAGAGAAAGTAAGAAACGTCAAGAGAAGTTTAACTATTATAACAAATAAAACCATAATCTATTAATATAAAACGATAATATTATAGCCTATAATAATTACTAGTATGGTTTAAAATCAAAGCTAAAAACAATTAGATGAAAAAACTTACCACGTGAGTACAACAATAGCCATTTTTCCAGCGTGACAGAAAGGAGTGTATATCAGTAACCCATAAGATTAGTAAGTTATGATAAAATAACATTAAGTCTATATATATACATTTAAAAACTTTAAATATTGTTTTAAAATTTATAGAAAATAAAAGTACAACCCAGACATATACAATTAATTTTAAATAAAATATATTATATTAATTTACTTAACATGAGGCGCAATCTATCCAGGAAAATCGCCTAAAATTAAATTTTAAAAAAAATTTAAAGCAAATTTCGAAAAAAACGCTTCGAGTTTACTAGCATAATTACCTACAGCTTCTACGTGCCAAGTTTCAGACTTCTGGGTTGCTTAATTTCGCAGGAATAGCTGAAACACACAAACACACTATCTCTTTCTTTTATATATTAGTATAGATTAATGAAAAAATGATAATTTATTATTAATTTTTGTTAAACTTTTTAATTTGTAATTTTTTTAAACAATATTTACAAGGCTTTCATTTTCTGTCCCGTATTATTTTAATATAATTTTTTTGGTGTTCCGTAATTTTCTAGTACGGGAAAATAATCGCCTAAAACTTTTGATACTGCTACAAAATGGCAAAGTTCCGTATTATTTTCATCATTTTATGAATCATTTCCATATTATTTCTCAATCAGTTACATAAGTTTATTTTGCCAACATATTCTTTGTTCATCTTTCCAGCCATAACTTGCACAAACAAGTATTCGAAATATATTAACCAATAATCACACTGTTTTATTGAACGTAGATTGATACAACAAGCTGCAACGAAGAATACTAGGACTCCCTTGCAAAATCAGGTTTTGGGCTCTAAACCCAAATTCGTACTTGGTGTCATTCAAGCTTAGGGGCCTCTAGAACACCTGACCCCCTCCAATGCGGGATTGTTTGTTACTCTACTGAAGCTGCCACTGACAAAGACAATTAGACATTCAGCACGAATTTATGACCAGGATTACTTTTACAGTGGCAAACACTGATCTCTCTTATGGGAGGGGTGAAGGGTTACGTTCTAAAAAACACTTTGGCGAAAGAGCGGAAGGGTAATCTATATGATTTAAGAGGGCCAGAACTCCCAAGACCCCACCCCTTGTGTACGTCACTGCCTTTTTGGATCACCTGAGATCTCAAGGTCATATGAAAGTAGTTCCGCGTTTCTCTGTCCTCTACCCCACTTCTCTCTCTCACTCTCTCTTCTTTCCCCTTTTTCCCTCACAAATGTTATACCTTTCCCCCTCCGAACATGTTTAGACATGTCTGAGGCTGCAAGTTCAGAGTGGAGCACCTGTTATTCCATTTTGTTTCCTTTGAAAACAAAAATCGTCTTACATGCCTCATTGCGAAGTATAATTATTACCTAATTAAAATACGAGCATTAATAGAACATTTAATTAATTATTTTTTTCCACGCTGTGCGTTAAGTTAAATATGTGTGTTTTCCTATAAAAAATTTAAGAAAATATGAAAAGTTGAATAATAATTAAATATTAAGAGATCCGCCACGCGCGCGCGCGTGCAGTTTTTTTTTTTTCTTCAGAAAAGTGATTTTTTTTATTTTCATTTATGGTTAAACTAAGTAATATCGATTAATAATATTTGCCAAGTATTTTCTTTCTTTTTTTTATAGAAGTTCCATTTTATTTTATCTTTTAAAACATTTTATTTTATCTTTTATTTTTTTAAACATTTTTATTTTTATTTTATCTATTAAACTTTACAAATATATATATATATATATATATATATATATATATATATAATTAGTAGCGCTAAAGTAATTTATAATAATTTCGTTTCAATTAATCAATGTACAACAAAATTTAATTTTTTTTTTAATTTACTGTGTTAATAAAATGCCGTAATGTAATGCCGTATTAATAAAATCGCTACTCAATGCACTATTATTTGAGTAACTATAATAAATATTCACGCAAAAACAAACAAAAAAAAAGGAAATAGGCATAAGCAAAGTAGAAATATAATAGTTATTTTTTTTCTAAGTTGGCAAAATATTTAGACTTTAACACTCAGTTTGCATTTTTTACAATCAGATTAACAGAAGGAAATTAAATACTTATCTTCCATCCCCTGTCCGACAGACTTGATTAAAATAAACAGTTCTTCACTGGAACCTTCCATGGAAAAATTTTTTTAATTTCTCAAAGACAAAATGTTATCTACGTATTGATAATTGAACTGTGTGAAAACTTTTGGCGACGGGCTACTTATGTTTCTCCCCTGCGTAACACTTTCCCCAAAAATCACATGAACAGGGGAAACACACGGTCAGAAAATGCATAAAGATATTTCGCCAGTATCGGTCGACGACTTACCGGTCAAGGTCGCTACCGGTGTAGTTTTTTCATTGCTTCATATGTGTCAGAGCTACTGGAAGAATCGGAAGTGCTTGTTTAACGAGAGGTAAATTTATCTATGTATTATCGTGTTTTACTTTCCACCCTCTTATGGCTCCGTTTACGGAATTGGGATTATCTGTTCATTGCTTTGTGTGCGTGTTTGCATATTTCTTCTTTCTGTATTAATATTACGTTTTGATGGAGATATCTTTTTTTGTCATTTCACTCGAATCTAAGCCGCACCTCATATTCTAACAATATTTCTGTGAAAAAAAATTTTTTCCATCGATTCTAAGCCGCACCCTCCAAAAGATGAGAAAAAATAAAATAAGATAATGTAAAAGTTTTATCAATATCCGATAATTCAGAAATTTAAAAAAAAATGAGAAATAATAAAAATTTAATATTTTTTAAATTTATTATTTATTTTATTTATTTACTATTTTGTTTATTTATTTATTTTTTGTTTGGTTTTTATTGAATTAAAAACTTTCAAATACATACATTAACCTATAATTATTTTAACCGACAGTATCATGTTTCGAAAATGATTCGGCACTCCCATTGTCACTATTGATTTCGGAATTGGTGGTGGCGGTGTCATTTTATTACCATGTTTTTATTAACTGGCTTTCTTGTATGTCAGTTCGGATGGAATTTTGTAATTGATTTTAAACTAACTTCCCGATGAGCTAGAGACTTGAAATTTGGACCATAGCCCAAAAGTGGATGACAATGCATGAAAATGTGAAAACATAAAAACATGTGGTACATTAGATATTTTTTTTATTTCCATTAATTGTTTTCAAACGGTGCCGTCTTCCTTGTCATCCAATGCCTTTGTTTTGAAGCGTTTTTTAAGAAAACAATATATTACAGATGAATAAAAAGATTTATTAAAGATTGTTGAACTCGTACAAGCTAAAATTATATGATTTTGTTCACGCCATCGACGTTTTCTGTTCCATCCATGTCAAATTTTCAGTGCCACTGCTCTGTTTCCATTTTTTTTTTTTCATATAAAATTACCTCCCTTTTCATACTTGCATAAAGAACTCGTATTGATGCTATTACTGATACCTGTGATGTTTAAGTGATTAATAGAAAGCGTATACAAAAAACAAAAAAAAATCCTAAATACGAGCAGACAACAATGTTTAGGATAGACTTTAGATAGATGGATACTTTAGATAAACCGCGGAAAGGGATAAAATCATCGATGCAAGTGGTCAAAATAAACGGATACATTTTTTTCTTTTGAAAGAGGTGAAAATCCAATTTCCCTCATCCAACTAATGCTTTGCCTTCGATTCTAAACCACACCCGATTTTCAATAGCATTAACACTGGAAAAATAGTGTGGCTTAGATTCGAGTAAATACAGTATTTCTTGTTTTCAACCATATTGAAAAGGATCCCAACCTTTTTTTTTTTTTTTTTTTTTTTGCAAAATTACATTATAATGATGCGACATTAAAATAAAAGCTTAACTTTTAAAATCACACTTCTTCCAAAAACAAAGCCAAAAATTTAAAACATTTTTTAAGTCCCATTTTGTTTCTTTGTTTTTTAAATTTTTTTATTTGTATAATATATAATGAACACAGAAATTTTCATGCTGGGTTAACTTCAATCAGCGTGATCAAGCATGAAATTGTCTTGAAACTATCATAAGACTGGCGGGTGTTTTTTTTTTTTCAATTTATTTGTCATAGGTAAATAAATCATTATTTAAATGAAATAAATGTATTTCTTTTGAGTTGTGTTATGCTACTATGTGTAAAAACGTTGAATCTGTTTTTGTATCATCAACATATAACTGTGAATCTTATAATCTTATATATATATATACATATATAGTACATTCTGATTTCCGGCTCCAAATATAAAGAAAGTAAACGAATATATAATTTGTTTATAATATCCACTGTATTTGTTTATAGTATCCCCTCATTGATTTTGATGTTTGCAAAAAACAGTTTTTTGTTGAATAATCACGATTTAAACAGCTGCATTTTTTTAAGCTGGCATTTAAAAGAATAGTTCTAAAGTAAATGTCTTGAAAACAGCAACTAAGAACACACAGAGCCGTAATAATAATAATAGTTTTGATAGCAGTAGTTATAAAACAATTAGCTTAGCTTTTTCTCTCACGCCTTTAAAAATTGTCTTACGTTTATCATTGCCTTTGATGATAGAGCTTTGGGGCAGAGAGAGAAATGATAAGAGTTAATACAAGGAAATGAAAATTGGCAACACTTGATCTCCATTTGAAGTGTTTTGGATTTTTGTTATCAGAACACAATAACCATGATTTTCACACACACACACTACCCTTTATTCAATTTTCATTGATTCACTCCGACTACTGTCAGAATCAAGAGGAAGCTTACACCGGCATCGCGCACTTTCACAAGATTGTTTCCTCGCTTTTTTAAAATTGTTATTTGTATATTAGTTACAGGGGTAAGTAATTCCCCATAAGTTTTATTCAATGTCAATTATTCTATTAAATTATACTTTCCTACATGTTTACATTAATATTTATTTTTAATGATCAACAGATAGATTTATGTGTGTAAGCGTGTATTTCTTTTTTCTGAATTTCTTTCTTTTTTTTTTTTTTTTTTTTTTTTTTATTTTATTATTTTTTTTTTTTTTTTTTTTTGAAAATTTACTTAATTTATTTTCGCCCTATTTTCGACAGCTATATGCAGTAAAAATCGCTTAACTGTGAAGGGACTGAAATATTTTTCGTGTTAAAACTTTCCTGTTAAGTATATTGCAAGAAAGGAACCATATATCAACATAATGAAGTTTTTTACAGTTTATTTTATTTGCATGGATATGTATAGATGGATATATTTAATAAAAGTCAATGAAACAAAAACATTCAGAAAAACAAAGAAATTTAATACAAAATTTTCAAATTTTCTGAAAACAGAACGTTTATCGAGTTTTGGGAAAATAATGTGATATTTTTTATTTTATTTTATTATTTTTTTTGCATTTTTTTAGCTCCAAATTGTTCGATGTCAGCCATTTTGTTTTTCATTTCACCATTGGAGACAGAATGTGCGTTTAAATAACTGCGCATACTTTTCATGATATTCCTTATTTCGGATGACGTGGGAACAGGAGCTGCATTGTTCATTTACTTTTTTTTCATCCTCGGAATCTGCATCAATGATATTTTTTGAGTTTTGAACAAACTCCAAAATATCTTTGTCTGCCATAATTGAGGCTGTGTACACACATTATCATCAACCACTACAACAAATTCTTCCGGTGATACATCAGGAGGGTCCAATAATACAGTCCAAGTTAGTGTTTTCATTATTTTGTTCATTCCCAGAGGGGTAGTCTTTTCGTGTTAAGCGATTTTCGTTTCGTGTTCTGAGGGGGGAAATGCATGAAAATACATAGTAGTTTGTCGGGACCATTGTATTCTTTCGAGTTAACCAATATTTCGTCTTAAGCTTTTTTGCGTTAAACGAAATTCACTGTACTATAATAAAAGCTAACTCTTGACTTAAATCTTTTTATTATAATAATTATTATTATTTATTCGGTATTCACCCTCAGATGGTATGCAATAGTATTTTTATCATCATAAAATAATTATTGAATATTTTGAGTCAATGTAAACATCATGTAGTTTGTGCTTCATTATTCGCTTTTGTTGTTCTTTTTAGCCGGTTTTTCACGTAGTGGAACAAAAGCGCTATTAGGACGCAAATTTCGTCTTCGTTCCATTTTTTGTCGTACCTTTTTCTCAGCCAATAAGCAACCAATTGACCTCGGGTTTTCGGCATTGGGTCGCATTTGTGCCCTAGATGAGCCAAATCATTTTTAAATTTTCCCATAGTTTTCCCGAATTTTCCTGAATTTTGCTAGTTTATAACAAAATTTTCTCAAATTTTAACTAGTAAATTTATTGTTTGCAAAAAGTTTTTAGATTTGTGTCATTATTTCTTTTCAGCTCAATAGTAGTACATTTAGAGGAGTGGTACAATACACACTACTTTCTGTTAGTAAAAAGTTCATTAGTTGCATTATTGTAAAAAATACAACATGTGAAAAACGCACTAAAATTACTTGGCCATGCCAATGATTGATATCTTGTTAGTATTACTGAAATCCACTGCCAGTAATATTCACATTTCTGATCTATTTTAATGATTCGAAACTGTACTTACACTTACTGGAAAAGAAATTATCAAGAATGTTTGTTTATTCAAATAGCTGTGTCACTAATTCCCCATGTATACTTTTACCTGCATTCTACGATAAATCTCATTAATGATCATTGCATGCGTTTTCTTATGAAAATATATTTCTCAGTCATAGAGTATATTCTCCTAGTCCATAGTTTTTAGGATTTTATTATTTAGCACGTATGTATGGTTTTAAAACATCGCAGTGCATATGTGAATATAGTACATATATATATGCATTACTTACGTATACATAGTGATGTCTTTTATATATGTATATACAATCAGATCTCCATTTTACAAGCCTCTATTTTGCGAACTCTTTTCTGGAACCAAGAATATAAAGTATATTGAAAGATGAATCTCTTATTTAACGAATTTTCCACCTAACGAACGTTTTTTGCGGGATTTAGCGAATTCGTTAAGTAGAGGTTTGATTCTATTGGGTCCAGTTGTAAATTATTTATGCATGCCTACTGATGTTATGTGTGTATAAACATACACATACATACATCGTACATATATATTCATTAATTACGCATGTATTGGGATGTTATCCATATATATGCATTACTTACGTATGCATGGTGATGTTATGCTTCAATATGTATTGTGATGTTATGTGTGTGCATATACATATACTATATAATCCATTTAGAGAAATGAGTTTAAGTGCATTCCATATTTTTTCTTTTTAATTACGATTTTCTACATTGTAGTTCATATTTTATTGAATAGTGAAGACTGAAAGACTTGAAGATTGTAATAAAGCCGCGAAAATAAATCCGTTAGAATTGGCGGGAAAATGAAATAGGTAACCTATGATAGATAGATAGACTAAGAATAGATTGAGTAAGTTCTTTCCGTTTCAATGGCTTCCAGATTCTTATCTCGTCCAGAAGCAGAAGCACAAAATGGCATGCTTATCAGAGAGAAACAATGCGTTATCAATCCCGCCGCTTCTGGGGAGGGGGGGGGGACTGGACCAAAACACCAGACGAAAAGTTCGATAAGAAAAACAGCATTCCATTTTTAAGGTGGATATCCTGTTATTAAAAGAGGATAAAGTACAAAACAAAAATAAAATCAAGCAGCAGTTAGGTGTACACTTCCAATCATATGTCATCAGCTCACATTTAATCGGATAAGGCTCAACAGCGTAAGAAAGTATAAAAGAGGGGTTACGAGATTAAGAGAGTAGTCCCTTCTTGCAACTATATAACATATACCAGTGTTCCCCAACATTTTTATCGCCTTGAACTGGCGAACGTTTGATAATTTTACCGCGGCCCGCGTTGAGAATAGCACGTTGATTTTTATATTTAGATTGTGTGTGTTTTGTTGTTGTGTGTTTTTTTGTGTTGTGTTTGTGTTGTTGTTTTTTGTGTGTGTTGTATTGAGTTAATAATTCTAATTTAATTGCATTTAAATATGACTTCGAAATAAATACAATTACACCAAAAATGTATATAAAGGGATTTAACATGGAATATAAAGTGGATAAAGCCACTCAATCCAGAGGATATACACCCCAGTTAATAAAAGGGAAATAATTTACTGTTCTTTGAGTGGCCCGGTACCATTTGATCACGGAACGGTAGCGGTCCGCGGCCGAGGGTAAGAGATCAAAATGAAAAGCCCTTCGGAATAATGGACGCCGTTTTTGAAATTAAAAAACTCTTTGCTGACTACCCATTCCTTCTGGAATTGGGGAAGCAGCTAAGAGCGGTAAAGGGAAAAGACAGGACAAATGTGTTCTACGAGCACGTTATGCGAAATTACGAGTAGTTTATCCTACTCTTTTTTCCAAACGAAAAGATAAACCCTAACCACGCCTCCGGGTACACTCGACCTTCCTGTGGGAGCCGAGTTGCCCGGCCAATAGGAAAGCTTGCTCTCCTACCTCTGAAGATTCTACCTTCCTCCGAGTCACTCAGAACCACCTGCCTTTTCCCCCAATTTCCAGATCATATATTGACACTCAGACACCTCCCCCCCCCCCCGATAAAAAGATCCATTAAAATACTACATATAAAAATACACACATTTCAAATTTTTTCAACAAAAAAGGGCGAACTATAAGACGAAAAGCTAACCACCCAATTCGAAAAGAAAGGGAGATTATGATCTCGACAAAGATCGAGCGCTCCAATTTGTATTATCAACACCTGGTATATACGATGTGAATCCATGAAGTGACAGCTTTAGACTTCTTGAGGCCTTTAGTTACTAAATACTACATATTAAAATTTATTAAATTATTTTTTGACATTAAATTCACTTAGATTTAAGGTAATATATTACAAAAAAAAAGTTAAACCTCCTAAATAAACCATTTGCTAATATTTGAACATTTATTTTTCCAGGTTGAAAATGGATGACAAAACTATCAGAGAAACTGGCCGTATGTTAAAGAAAATGACTTATGAATTCGAAGAAAGGCTAAAGAAACGCTTGGCTGATTCAGAAAAAGTGGTGAGATTCTGCTTTATTTTAAGACTTACAGGTGCTTATCAAAATAATGAAAGCACCTGTGAATCAAAATAACATTTTTTTGACATGCGCATTCAAATATAATAATAGATATCGTTATTATATATATATATTCGCCGAGTACACACGGAGTACGTGCTTGTTAAATCAGTGGGTCCGATTGGTGTCGCCATCTATCGTGTTGTACTGAGCAAAATGGTACTGTCACCTTCACGGGGCTAAAAGCTTATGCTAACGACATTCGTAAATTTCTAGCCCTTAGCCGCGATGAATTTCGTGGACCTTGATCTGATGTTACTGTCGGTCAGGTGGCATAAGCAACAATATATATATATATATACTGCCCATCCGGTATACTGGTTACTAACGCTGACTGAACTGTCATAGGGCCTGGATTCGAATCCCTTAGAAGGCATGGGTGTTTGTAAACGTATAGTGCATTTGCGGCATGGGGGTACTATAAGTAGCCGTCAAGTCACAAGTCCTCTCGTGAGGTTAGTGGATGGAGAAGGGAGGTGGGAGGCCTCTGACCACCCACAGGGTGCTCTCCTTCTAAATTAGGGTGGTACCGAGCCAAATCATACTGTCACCTGGATGGAGGATTAGTAGAAGTTCGACGAGCTTTTTTTATTGTTGGCAACTACATAACCATTACTACGACGGAATTTTTTTTAATGAGATGTTTTCAGTTTTCTTACAAGAAAAAAAAAAAATGTTAAAAAAATTTTTTT
>BMAO01030420.1:0-24091 GCA_019973975.1 Trichonephila clavata
GCAGCTTAACCTCAAAAATCTTTCCTCCCATTTAAATGGATTGTCATGCTATCATGTTTTTACTAATTACAAAATGATCCAGTTTTTCACTGGACATAGGACTTTAAAAGTTATTTGAGCAGATTTAATTTGGGCCCGTCCTCTTTGTAATGTTGGTGGGTTGAAAATGTTGATCATGAGCTTCTTCTGTATTTCTAAGTTTGTCGGTGTAAGAAAGATCCTAAGACTAGCCCTTAAATAAATTTTTACCAGTTAATTTCAATCAAAAGTGTTTTGACTACTTTGTAACTATAATCCTTCATAATTTTAAGATCCCCCCCCCCTTTTGTAACATGTTTCACACTTATTTCTATGAGCCCCGTGTGATATTTCGAGGTACGTTTCTGATCAAAACAATTTCTTTTGAAATCATGATAGTTTTCGAAGCTCCATTTTTTAGAGAAGAAAAGTTTAAGAGAAAAATATTGCCGTAAAATAAAAAGATTGTCTAAGTTTTATTTCAATGAATGTTAATTTTTATACTAGGGTCATACAAAGAGTTGTTAAAGGGAGCAAGTAAACTCTTTAGATCAGGGTACTCAATCTTTTTTTCTGCTTGGCCGCATACATACGTAAGCTATCTCAAGTGGGCCGCATAGCGGGCCGAAACATGAGAATTTATGGAGGGGAAGGGGAGATATGCTTTAGGTCTAAGATCAAATAGAAAATTTAAAGTAAGAAAATTGATCAAAATATTAAAATTCCAATTTTTGCTTTTTTAAAATTATTATTTTTTATATTTTTTATTTTTCGTCTCTAAATTTATCTAAATTTGAAGCATTTAAGAATCAATCTTTCACAATATCTGCATCAGTAAACGGTTTCATATGATTACCAATAATGTAACAAAATTCATAGAGTGCCCTTGTTACATCTGTGATATTACCACTGACAAAACACTTTTTTTATACTAAAGATTATTCAAGATAGCAAGATAGTTAAAAATTAGATAAACTCATAAAATGGTCGCTAATCACTGTTGTCTCTTGTCACTAATCACACAAAATATTCATTCGTATCCCATACGACATCGACAGCAAAAAGTAAAATTGATATATTTTGATTTTTTAACAAAGAATTTCTCACCAAATTTTCATAAAAACGAATTTTTCAGAGCAGTGGGCCAAAGCCGGGTCACTTAAAAAGGCCCGGTGGAGCCGCAGGTTGAGTATCGCTGTTTTAAATCAAAGTCGGGAAAATTCCTGATAGATTAAATAGCAAATATTGATAACGATAACAGTAAATTGAAATGATTTCTTTCATTTTTTCGAATGTATGCTTTATCAATCAACCATGTAGATTAAATTAAATCAAATGTCCTCTTTTTGCTATTTTTTGATTATTAAAAACGGCTATTTCACATTTACATGCTCTCTCTCTGTAAACATTTAATATACAATACTCTTCAAGTGATAAACACTGACGTTATATAACAGCAAAATATTTCAGAGTAAAAATAGAAGCAAAAATTGAAATAACTTTTAAAAAATTGCATAGACATTTTTCAATTGCTTTGGTTTTGGCTTACAAGCCCACATAGGGAAGAATTTTATTAATAGAATTTATTTAGTCTAGATTCAAAAGAGTCCCTGAACAAATAAATATGTTAACATAATAACTGAAATTGGAAAAGTTTATACATATATATAAATATAACTAAGTTTGCACGAACAAAGTATTCGTATGATCTGTTGGTTTTTCAAGGGAATGAATTTTCCGGTTCGTGATTCTGGCTTCTAAAAATAGAACAATGATATATGGAGACGAAATGAAATATCTTACATGGCTTTCTTTAAGATATCCGACTACTTGGTCGAGACAACTTTAAAAAAAAAATATGGGGACTAGGAAAATATGGGGAATTTTAGTAGAGATAAAAATCATCTAGCTAGGGTTTTTTTAAGTTTAAGAAGGGTGAATTGTTTGATAAAATTATTAATAATATATGTTTGCAATTTTCCACACACAAAGTGAAACAATTATGGAAAATTTCCATTTTTGCAGGAAACTTTAGTTTGACTTTATTGATTATTTTTATTTGCCATCCTTTTTATACACATAATCTTCACAATCCGTAAAGCTTCTTGATTCTGGTAATGTCCGCTTTACTCAGGTTTTTCCATCCAACTTCCTTCAGTGGCTTGTTACTCTTCTTTGGAACCATAGTTTTCAGTTTGTAGTATTCCTTGGAGAAGGCATACTCACCATACAACATAATGGAATCGTAATCAAAATCAGTTATTAGCTGATGCTGCTTCAGGTTTCAGTTTGATGAAATTGGGTTCAGCACCTATTGATGGAAAATAAACAATTTATGTAAATACAAAAGCACAATTTAATGATATTGTCAACAGCATATCCATGTGACTTATTCAATTCCTACTATTAGTTCACATTCTCTATACATTTATATATTTATCTTGTTCAAATTTTCAATCGTTACCCAAAATTTGCCATTTTGTTGAAAATTTTTGAAATTTATTTTATGCTTTTATTTTATAGCTGATACATTTAAGATTCCAAAAACGCTCTATTTTTATTTCTATGATATTTAGAAGCAAAATTATAGCATGATTAGTAAACCGGAAATAGATCCCAACACAAAACAATTTTAAGATATAGAATTGAAATTTTCAGAACATGTTTTATTTAGTTATATCTGTATTATGAATCAAATCTAATCTCTGTGTATATATTTAAGTACTTTTTTTGCTTTTTATGAAAAAAAGCATTAATATTTTTAAAAATCGTGTTTTTGCATAAAATTTGGCATATGGCATATTTAAAAACTTTCTAACGTATAACAAATCTTTTAATTCCTAAAACATATAAAAATCTTATTCACGTACTGTATGAATATTATTTGAATACAATTATTAAAAATTTGTGTAACTGCAGTTTTTCATCAGAATTTCTCCTATAAAACTCTCTAGAAAACAGTAAAAGGTTAAAAAAAAAGTTCGAATTAGTTAAATCTAAAGCTAAAGAGATTTTGACCTATAAATATGGTGAGTTTAAAAAATGTACAATAAGTAGAATTTTTTTTTATACTGTATTAAAATCCTTATATATATAAATGCATTTTCTGTGAAATTATGTTTTTCAACTTTTTGCTTTATGTTATAGTTCACTACAAAATTTCTTTTTTAAGATATTGAATTGAAATTTTCAGAAAACGTCTTATTTAGCTTTATCTGCAGTATAGACCAGGGATGGTGAACCTTTTTTGAGACATGGGTCAAATTTTGTTCATATTTTTTTAGTACTAGCTCGTAGGTCACTAATGCCATTTTGCATCAGAGTTAAGTTTAAATTTTTTTAACTGAGTATTTTTAAAACTAAACATCTTTAAATTCAATTGGTTAAACGAGTAAAAATAAGCGAGGTTTGATGATTTAAAATTATTTAGTTGGGCTAACTGTAAATGAAGTATTTGGTGCAAATGACAGTGAGTGTTCGAATGAACAAGGAGTAACGAAAATTACATACTATATACACTCATGCACAAAAAATTAGCACACCAAGAAAGAGTCGTCAAAATGAAACGAAATTTTACATACGTAATGACTACTTTGATATAAGTAAATGATTAGAAAATCAAAGGAAAAGGATCATTTACTTCAGAGAAAAAGGCAAAAGAATGGAGGATTTAATACCCTGTTGAATCCCCTCTAGCGCGAATGCACGATGCGATACGATCGGGCATTGAGGCATACAAGTTTTGTATGATGTCTTGAGACATTTCGTTCCATGGTTGCTGTAACTTTACGTCTAGTTCGTTCAAACTCGTGAGATGGCCCAGATATGCTCGATTGGAGACAAATCTGGGGATCGGGCAGACCAAGGAAGGGTAGTGACAGTCTTGTGACACCCTTTTCGTGTGAGGACGAGCATTGTCTTGTTGAAAAAGGCTCCTGGGAGCCGTTGCATGAGTAGCAACACATGTGGTTGCAGGATGTCATGGACATACCGCTGGGCTGTCATGGTGCCACGGATCAATACTAGGGGGGACCGTGTATTGTAGGCAATGGCACCCCATACCATCACACCAGCTGTGGGAGCGGTGTGTCACTGAAAAGCAAATACAGGATTGAGGGGTTCACCACGGGTTCTCCACACAGGAACACGATAGTCATCACTACTGAGATTGAATCTGGATTCGTCGCTAAAGACGACCTGATTCCATTCCGCTGCAGTTCAGTTTCCTAGTGTGCGGCACAGCTCCAAACGGAGGCGTCGATGGGTGGGCGTCAAGGCAGCACACGTAATGGGCACCGCGATCCCAAATGTCCTTCAGCCAGGCACCTTCGTATGGTTCGAGAAGACGCATGGACCCCTAGTGAAGGTGCTACCTGTGCCTGGATGGCGGCCGATGAAGCAGTTGGCTGTACGCGTGTATTTCTTACCATGTGGCGGTCTTCTAGACGACTGGTCTGTCGAGGGTGTCTTCCACCTGGTCTTCGTGTAAATGCCATTTCTTGGATCCACTGGGCCCAACACCTCCCCCCAACACACTCAGAGCGGCCTAATTGACGAGCATCTCGCCTAGCTGACTACCTAGCTTCCATCATGCCGATGATTCTCCCCCTCTCAAACTGCGAAAGCTGCTCATATTGTCTTCGAAAACGGCGTAATAGCATGTCTATCTCAGCGCTTCCTTTGTAAACGATTCAGCACATTCAAACAAGTTTTGGTTACCTGTTTTATACTCAGCTGAGAACAACGTTAAACGCCCTCTACCTTCTATACGTAATGCTCAATCACGCTGCATTTCTAATCATTTGCATAGTTCCTCGACTGGTACCTTCGTACCAAGTTTCGTTACGATCCCGCAATTATTTCTTGGTACGCTAATTTTTTTGTTCATGAATGTATATTGTGAAGTATTATTTATTAGTATATATATATATATATATATATATATATATATGTATATGTATCGTTAATAATATTATTCGGGCTCCAAGTGCCACCTTCGCTTGTATATTTTCTGACAGGATAGCTATATTTATATATATATGCCTGCATTTTTTGATAAAATGTAAAGTCTAGCTCTGTTAAAGTTGTATGCAGTCATATTTTATATTTTATCATATTTTTGGAAGAGTCAAAAATGAAGAAGTTTTTATTGGGATTAATAATTTTTTTTAGAAATATTTAAGATTCTTTTATAATTCAAGGGAAAAAAATTTACTGTTGCAAATTTACTACAGACATATCTTAACGATATTATTTTCAGTGAGATATATATTTGTTATAAATAAGGAATTAATAATTGGGGTAAATTATTATTTAAAAGTGATTTAAAATTAAAAATTAAAAAAAGTGATACTTATAAGACATTACAGGTAAGAACTTTTTTTTTTATTAAACATGGTTACTGCCTTGAATCCCAACAATTTATTTACTGAAAGATAATATGAGCATAGTTTTATTAATAAAATGAAAAAAATAATTCATTACTGCAATCGCAAACGATATCCGAAGAAAAAGTAAAGCGATTTTAATGCTATAAAAACGTCAGCTTCTTAAGCTAAAACGGTGGGCGGAAACAGAGTATTGCTTTGTAGATACAACAAATACGTCAGCTTTCTAAATGAAGACGGTGCATGTAGACAAAATGAAGTTATGTGTCAGCATCCTGAGCAAGGACAGTTTCCTAAGACAGGGTCAAGGATGTGCGTCAGTACCCATAATGAATGTTGGTGACCAAAGACAGGACAAAGGTATACGGATACAATATAAACGTGAGCTTTTCAAGCGAGAACAGTTTCCAAGACAGGGTAATGCTTTGAGACAGCCTCCTAAATGAGGAGCCTCTCCAAAGACAAGGTAAATCTATGAGTCAGCATCCTAAATGAGGACGGTCTCCAAAGAAACGATAAAGCATTGAGTCAACATCCTAAATGAAGATGTCTCCAAAGACGGAGTATAGTTAAATGGATACAATAAAAGCGTGAGTTTCCTAAGTGACGACGGCTTCCTAAGAAAAAATAAAGCTATATTAATATAATAAAAACGTCAGATTCTCTCTCTCTCTCTCTACCGTTTTTACTCAGAAAAGATTTAATGATATAATCGATTCGTTTTTAGTTATTTTCAGACAGTTTTAAATGAAAAATAAGTTTTTGATATATCGCAGTACTGGCATATTTTATTATTTCATCAACATATTTTTATATAAAAGCAATTGAAATATTGAAGGTTGTATATGCCGTTAACTTTATCTAATTAAAAATGAATAAAATATTTAAGTCCGCACAATCAGAAGTAATTTCAATTCTTCAAGCTTTTAAGGTTCCACGGCATACTCGAAATTGTAATGTACTAAAATCAAGTCTTCGCTCTTTTGGTCAATTTCATTTTTTTAAGGTATTGAATTTCTTTTTTCGTACCTTAGTTAAGATTTTACTGATTTCGCCCAGTGAGAAATGTGATAAATCTGGTAAAGGCTTGACAACTTTTTCTCAAAAAAGTAATAAATTGCGTGGAATTTGTTGAATTCCAACTCTGTCATGCAGAATTCTTTTTTTCATGGTAGTAAATAGCTAATTTCTGCAATTTTATTTTTAATAAATGATTTCCTAATTTTTTCAATTTCCATAATGAAGTCGCTTTCTTAATATTTAATTCTTCTTTTTTTCAGCCTCAAATGGTTTATTTATTTATTTTTAAATTTTTACTGCCTTCGCTTATTTTAATTTCTTTTTCTACACTAATTTTGAAATTCTCATTCAATTTCCCTCTTCACTTTTCTGAGCCGGTTTACTTGTAAAATAAAGGGAATTTCTTTTTAATCCACTTTTTAAATCGTTTTAAATGGTTGTAATTCTACAGTTCTCAGTTGCTTCATCAAGTTTCAGTAATATTTTTTTATTCTTCATATTTCGCGAGGTGCGAGGCGGCCATCTTGAAAAATATCTACATTCCGTCTATAGCCTGTTTGGCGTGATTTTAATCACGCCTAAGACTGTAGCAGAATACAAATACACTAGCGTAGATTTAGAAGAATTAAATATTGCACTTAAGAAGAACGTGTACACTTGAAATAAACGAAAGATCTAATAACTACTATAGTTAGATGACCAGAACACAGTAGTTAGGTTCAAAATTATGGCAAAAGAGTTTTACTTAGGTAGACGCCACCCCATGAATACGAATCTAAATGTTGTCTTGCTGTTCCGTTACGTTTCTTATTTCGCATTAGCTCGATAGTCTTTCGGGCAATTACGTATTAGACCCTATTTTTGGTAATACTTCACTGAGTTCGCTTTCGAAGAAAATAAGTTCCCAAATTTAATCATTTTTCACAACAGAATAAGAGAAGAATAATACAAAAGAGAGAGTATTAACCAATTAAAGTAATACTATCTTCGATGGATTATTGTCCTTGAACATGTGCGAGAAAAGTTCAAACTGTGAAAGATATTATAGCTACATTTTGTTTCCAATTTCGATCATAATTAGTGTTATTGGAATTCTTTTACGTATAGTAAATAATCATTGGATGTTCTTTAAAGCATTTTAACATTCCTTATCTTAAACGGACTTCTATTGGTTTTCATAAGCGAGTGAAAATTTTTTTTCAACATGAAACGAATACAAATTTTTCATTAAATAACAATGTTGATAAAAAATGTTTGTGAAAAATTATGGTGCACTCGAGTTAAGAAAAAGCACACTTAATCCTTTTTATCAGCATGTAAAAATAACCTAAGAAGCAAGCGATAATGATGGAAGTTTACGCATCAAAAGTTAAAAAAAAAAAAACTACGAGTAAACGGAATAATTTTTGTCTTTTTAACTTACGCATATACCTTAATTCTTAAAGGGCTATAAAATTTTTTTAACTGTAGAGACATTTTTTGAAACACACTTGTGCTGTTTTAACACAAAAATCTCAGGATTCTCCAATTTCTGTCTTATCCGTATAAATTCTGGAACTAAATAAGAAATTCCGAAATAAAGTTGCCACAGCATAACCACTATTTTTTTTAAAAAAACATATCTTCTACATTATTTTACCTCATTCCTTCTAAAGAATTTCATGAAATACAAATGAAGGTTTAATTAGATTTAATGTAATGGCTCCAACTTGCATATGCAGAAAATTAAAAGTTCTAAAAAATACGCATAAAAAGAGGCCGTCCAGAATTGCATATTTATTAAAATTTTTTACTGTGGTGCGTATGACTTGCGCTGGCAAGCAAGGATTTAGATATTTCGTGTTTGTACAAACGTAATAGAGAACACGAATCAATTTTGCATACACAACTTATAATTTTCCTTTCAATTTTTTAACTCGCGGAGTCCCTAGGTTTGTTTCGTGGAACCCCAAGGTTCCGCGGAACATGGTTTGAATACCACTGGTTTATAATGCATTTCGCAGTTAATTTCCTGTCAAGACAATTTCTATTAAAATATTTTACAAAATTCATGGAAAACAATTTTTTCACACGAATTTGGGGACACAATCATCGTTAAAAGAACATTAACTAGTTTTTTCATTGATATAAAATTATTTGGTAAAAAATCCCATACGTTTAATATAATATTTTAAATTTTTACTGTGGGATCAATAGTATTTGCAAGATTTTCAAGAAATTTTTCTCCTTCTACTTCAGAAATCAAATCTTCAAATTTTGTTTTACACACTGCGCTGCATCGAAGTTCAACTAATTCCATTTCTAAATTATCGATACCTAGCCACATAAATTCGGCTAACACCATTGTTTTAAATTCTATTTTGTATGAACATAAAATAAAGTGAAATATATTTTTCAAACTGTTAAATTCATTGAATCTCTCTTGAAAACCTTGTTTTATTTCCAACATAATCATTACATATTTTTTAATTGCCTTTTTTTAAATATCAACACAGTTTTTGAAAATTATTGTGTTTTGAAAATGTTTTTGTAGTTGAGGAAAATATTTCATAATTTTCATTTACAAATCCTTAGTAAAGATGTCAAGTTTCGTCATAAATATTTTAATATTTTCAAAAATTGTTAAAACAATTGGACCATGTTTTTTATTCAGTTCATTAAAATTCTGAGTGTCTCATAAAAACATTTAATCAGTTGATTAAATTATCCAATTTACCGATACTTTTGTCTTTTTCAATTAAAAAGATCTTGATTTCTTCTAATAACGTTATAAAGCGATGAAGGACTTCACCGAAAATAAGCCATAGCACGTTATTGTATGTCAAAATCGTTGAATATTGGCATTCAATTTCCTCTAAGAATTATACAAATTGCCTTTTATAAAGAGCTCTTACGTTTAGAAAGTTGATTATTTTTATAACAACTGACTGTACAATGGAAAATGTTTTTAAATTATGCTTCGCACATAAAACTTGCTGGTGTATTATACAACGAAATTCAATCAGAAAATGTGAAATATTTTGCTTTAGATGCTGAATAAATCCAATGTTTTCCCTTACCATACTAGGTGCACCGTCTGTTGTTGCAAAAACTATTTTCTGAAAGTCAGTATCCATTTCTTTATATGCAATATCAAATTCTGTAAAAATATCAAGACTGGTACACTTTCCTTTCAACGTTATTAGTTTCATTAAAAAACACACTCTTCATTCATTATATTTCCAAAACTTATACCGAGCAAAAACTGCAAATTGTGCAAAACCATTTATATTATTAATCTCATCTAAAGCAATTCAATACATTTCTGCATAATTTAAGGCGTTATGTATTTGTGCGAAAAAATATTTTTTTCCAATTTTATTACTCGATCTTTAATTATATTGCGACTTATAGGTAACTCATTTATACGCTTTATAATCAAGAATTTTTCTTTAAAATCAGCAAACAATGTAGGACTACATTCTAAAAACGCTTTTTTTTACAAATCCTTCTGCTGAAAGAGGTTTCCCGTTGCAAGCAATGCAATGGGCAACTTAGAAACTAGCAGCTGTAATGTTATTTTTTGGAACCAAAAAACTTTTTTAAACACTGCTTTGAGAAAAATTCTATCTTTTTTTTTCGTTTGTAAGGAACAAGCTTTTCTATCCTCATCTGTCGACATGCCGAGATTTGAATGCAACGTTTCAAAATGTCTTTTTACATTATATGTACGTGGAGTCCCTTTTTCAGTACAAATCATACGTATTACCATTTTATTCATTTTAATCCCCCCATATTTATCAAACCTTTCAGCTTGATATAGCCTGAAACTTGTACGGTTTCTTTTTTATTTTTTAACCGCCGACATAGTACGGGTTACAATTAAAAATATTTATGTTTAGAATTCAATAATTTGAGAAGAAATTTTGTATTAACATACCTAATACATACATATATACATACATACATACTACACATTACTTTAAATACGTTCGAAATGTAAGTTCAACACTGGTACTGACTGGGGCAAGCGGATTAAATTGCTAGCCAAAAATTGCTATTATAGAGAATAAGAAACATGTGCATGGCCCCCAATGGCATCTCACAATTATCTATTGAGGAGGCGATACAAGTGCTATGGAAGTCTCTTTCTACAAACATGACTGAACATAACCTTACAAAAGTGCATTTCATCCGAAGAAAGTGCTTTAAATATGATTATTTGCTTTTGTTAGTCGATTTTTTTTAACAAACCAAATGTGAGTAAAATCATACACTTGATATTTTGTAAATACTTCTGTTTTATTTCAAATACTACATATCTTCATATACATTTGTTGTCATTTTCGTAACTTTGGAACTATAATGATCAAACTAAAGGTTATAGACGGCCTTTAAATTGATTTTGTGTCAATACAGAGATTGAAAAAATACAAATAGAATATAAATAATCCAAACAAGTTAAAAAATTTAAATAAACCTGCGTAAGCAAACGAATGGTTGCCTAATTGTGGGTCAGTTAAAAAGCTTGCGTGGTCAGTGGCTGACCCACGGGTCATAGGTTCGCCATCACTGGTGTAGACTATGACCTAATCTGTGTGTATATATTTATGTGTTTTATAGCACTTTTTGTGAAAAAATAACATTAGTTTTTTTTTTGTAAAAAATAGAGTTCTTGCATAAAAATTGGCATATTTCAAAAACTTTCAAAAATATTACAAATCTTACAGCTCTACGTACAGATAATAATATTATTTATGTACTGTAAAAATATTATTTGAATATAGTAATTAGAATTTTCAATACAAGCCTTACCATAACTACAGTTTTTCATTGAAATTTCACTCAACATTCCCAATATATACAAAATTGTTTTTAATTTTGTAGAAATTGTACTTTAATCCTTATTTTTATGCCCCATTTCAAATAAAAAAAATGTGTTTATTTAGTTGAAAATTTATATATTTCAAAAAAGTGCTCCGAAGGTAGTCACATACCTTAATAAAATGCTTTTTAAAGCACTCAACTGAGCTGAAATTTTATATACACGATTATTTTGCATGACAATACAGTAATTTAATTTTAATTAATAAAAATTATTTGATTAAAACTAATTTTTCAAGGAATTACAAATACAGCTACGTTGACATCATTTTTGGCGACTTGTGTCAAAACATGAAAGGGTTTTTATTTTCACATTTTAAGGCGCTCATTTCAGCTGAAATTTTCTATACACTATTGTTTTAGGTAACAATTCAATGGATTAATTATAATTAATTATAATTAATTAATTGAAATTAATTATTTAAAAAATTACAGATACAGCCACGTTGGCTTCATTTTTAGCGAATTGGGTCAAAACTTTAAAAGATTTTTTTCTCTCACGTTTTAAAGAATTCAATTGAACTGAAATTTTACATACGCGATTGTTTTTTATGACAATACGGTACTGATGATAATTAATAAAAATTAATCACCACTTAATGTTGTGATTCTGCTATACATATATGCATATTTATATATTAATTGTAACTATTTAATAAAAACTAACTAAAATAATTCTTGTTTTGTTGATCTAAGTAGGAATTGAGTTAAATTGTTTTTATAAACTTGTAAATTAATAATTTGTTTTAGAATTCTAATACCTCAATATTATTATACTAAAAGGGATGCAATCTACACAACTTTTAAATTAATAGTATGCATAAGCATGTGTTATTTCTAAATATATCAAGAGTTTTCTTTACGATATTAATGATACTTCCAGTAAAGAAAGGAAATTTTGTTTAAAAAACATTCTCTGGACAAACTTTAAGAGAAGTTGAACTAAAACTCTGATAATATGTTTGAATTCCATTTAAAATAATCTGAAGAGCCATGCCTTTTGTTTACAAATAGCAAAAGATATTACATTTGTAGAAAAAACTTTTTCTGGTGCTTGAAAAATCTGATTTATATAAAATAAAATTTTATAAATTTATATAATAACTGTTGCTGTCTTTGTAAATACAATTTCTATTTTTTAGTTCAATGAAAATCTTTTAAATTAATTCTTTCAAATAATTTCCTTCCTTATATACTACATTTAGCTTTTGTAATATAAATATCATTTCTGCCGATTGATTTTTCGCAGAATTATGAAAAAATCAGAGAAGCTGCTGCTTTGCACACCAGTGTATATAAAAAGTATGAGTTAATAATCACAGCGACTTACCTTCTTTTATATTTTCCCAATAAATAGTGAGCCAGTCATCTCTATCTGATCTGTTTTGTTCATGGAAAAATCCAATGGCATGTCCAAGTTCATGAAGTACTGTACCCATGAGATTGCAGCCTTGGCCAATGGAAACAGGCTGAGCTCCTCCAGTTTTACCAACGTGAGAATAACATCTTTTGAAAAGATAATAAAATCACTAGTTAATTATATGCTAGTTAAGCATCATATTCGATAATTATTAATATGAATCAAAAATAAGAATTATCTTTTAAAATCATTTATTTAAAATTTTGCTTAAAATGAAGCAAAATTTATTTAATATATTTACTAACGAATTGATTGAATTAACCTTACAACTCACCCTTGTCCTCTAAATATTCTTATGTAGTCCTTTTCGTTGGTTCTCTTCACAAAACGAATGCAAGTGTCCTTTCGATACAGATACCATGCTCCTAAGAACTGACTCTCATAAGTAGCTATTGAAGGTGAAGTCAAAAGTATTACTAATCACTCTAAAAAACTTCACTATTTCTCTCATTTGACATTTAACTTCTTTTAATAGACGAAAAAGGGGTTAAAATAACCAATATCAATCTCACTAAAGCAGTAAAATTTAAAAATATGACGCGAGAGTTTTCTGTTTTAAACGGCATGTTATATGTAATATGTTCCTCAATTTCTTCAGAAAAAAATTGACTTTCACTCAAAATGAGGAAATTTAGCAAATTCGTCAGATGATGATTTGCTTTTCGTTTCGTTTTAAGAAAAATGAGGATCATTTATTGCTGAATAATGCGACTGAATTTCAAATAGGAACTTATATTGTTTTGGAGAGTTAAATGTTTTATTGTTTGAGAATTAAAAGAAATGGAGAACAAAAAAAGTTAATGCACACACATTTCGTAATTTTTTGATGTGATAACTTCTTTAGACGCATTTTGCTGAAACGTGAATCTAAATTAAGCGTCAGGTTCGGGTGAGTTACGCTCACTCGGTTTTGTCGGCTATCCTGCTCGGCTTGGCGATGCGAGCTTAATTTTGAATTGAAAACTTTTTAGGCGCGTTTTTTTAAGTAAAAATTTAATCTGCACTTTTTCCCGCGAAATTTTATTTTCTTTATAAAAATACTATTGACATGCAGCCTACTTCCACTCAACTTTAGCGAGTGAACGAAAAAAGAGGAGCGCAAGCAAAAATAATTGAAAAAAAAAAGATTATTCTTATACAGGAGCCCGAAGATAAGAAACGGATCATGGTATCTATTTTTTGATTCAGTAGAAAGAGCATTTTAGCACAAAAAATATGCCAAAAGAATTATAATCAGAAATTTTAAGGAAGTTAATTGGCGAGAAAGTTGCCAATATTTTGGTATATGTTACTGAATTGAGAGATTACCAGAAAATATAAAAGCATTAATTGTGATAAAGAGTACGAACCCTTTCCTTTTTTGTTTCCTTAGAGAATTTTAAGAAAAATAAACGGTTCTGAGGGCATGAGTTTTCTTAGTATTACGTGGTATACGGCGTTATATGTTACATAAATGCACTTACATATTATCGCAATGACATCGGCGATATATATGAATGGAAGCAAATGGTTGCAAATTCGGTGCGTACTACACATGGGAAATTAGAGTTACCAACTTGGCGAGTTATCTTGAACGTTGACATTATTGCGATAGTACGTAAGTACCTCATAAACGTATTTATTATAATCTACATATAAATAAATATTTTTAAATATATAGACTAATTGACATTTAAATCGTCTTTTCTATATATATAAATATATAAGAATGCGTAATTATTTAAAAATTGCCCTTTACAGAAAACGGATGAAATAAACAAATCCCCCAACGAATGAGCTTGAAAAAGAGAACTACTTAACACTCGCATGCGAAAATGTCGTTAAAGGAAACAATTGGATCCTTGTCCAGAATAAATTAGAAGTTTTCACTTCTATCACTAATAAGCAAGCACACACTTTTTTTACTGTCCTGGCTTTATCTTAAAATGAAGTTTTCATGTTAAATATGTAACTAGTTACATGGTCACCCATCCGGTGTAGTAGTTGGTATCACTGACTGCTGTGCTGTTGAGCCTGGGTTCGAATCCCGAAGGAGGCATAGATGTTTGTAAATACATAGGGCTTGTGTGGCAGGGGAGCATTCTAAATAGCCATCGAACCTCAAGTCCTCTCGTGAAGTCAGACGAGGAGAAGAGAGATGGGAGGTCCCTGACCACTTCCAATGTGTTTTTCAAAATTGGGGTGGAACCGAGCCAAATCGTACTGTCCCATGTATGCTTTTCAAAACTACGGCTAACGACAGGCGTATATCTAGGCTTTTGCCGCAATGAATTTCGCGGGATTCGATCTGACACATCAAACAGGTGGCATTAGCAAAAATAACAAGGGATCTTTTCGCGTTTCTTTCTAATCCTCCAGGAAAAATTCCTTTTAACCTTTAAACGATTATGAAACCGCTCTCTGTGAATAAATTGTAATTTATATTGATGAGAACTGCTATTTAAAGTGAAGTGAAATGGGCAGTCGGAGAGAGGGTTGTGATTGTTGTCCAGCTGAAGCTAAAGTGTTAGTGATAAGATAATTGAAGCTACTGCTGTTTGAGTAAAAGAATCAGGGGAGTCAACTTTGGAAGATTATTATTGCTGAGGAATTGCTCTTCAAAGCTAAATAACTCAATCAGTTCTTATAGATATTTAAAGTGTCTGATTTTACTAAAATATTTCGTAATGTGCTCGCACATACCACCACGGGCAACAATCCGCGGTCTGATCCTAACAGAGCCCACACCCTTGGAACAAATTATTTTAGTTGGTGATAATTGCGCCATCTTGATAACCTTACTTTGATACACTAGATATAGTAAACCTAACTATTTCTGGAATTCTTGTATCTTGCCATTTTGTTGGCGGGCATTTCGAATTTATTCATTTAGTCATTGGGCACCGGGCTGGAAGTATGGCTGCGTGTATGAGTGAGTATACCTTAGAATTTTTTAACTTGTTGAATGCGAAAGGTAAGAAAGAATTGATTGAATGGTGTAAATTAAGAATTGATTGCTTCGAATAATGAATGTAATGAGCGAATGGGATTTTGCGAACGAAAGAGTGTTGTTTTAGATGGATTTGAATGGAGATGTCGAAAAAAAGGCGTGAATGCGCATGATGATTGCAGAAGTATAAGAAAGAATTTGTGGTCTGCTGTTACGCTGTACCCGGTCTGCTGTTGCTCTGGTTTATTCATTGGGCGCTTGGGACGACCCCCAGGGTCCCGGATAGGCTGCCAGATTTTCTGGTTATGAATTTCGATCTACCAGTGCCAAAGGGGCCCGTAGATCTTCTGCGCCCAGGTCCCGAAATGAGCTGAAACCAGCACTGCCTCCACGCGAAAAAGATCAGCAGTAAGAAAGAAAGTGCTGTTTTTTTTAAAATTTTTTTTATCTTAAATATATTTGATTAATTTCTGCATTGTTTACTTATATTTTCATTAAGCATCCACCTTGTCCCACTATATCCACTTGCCGCCATTGTCGTTTTCACTTGGTGCCATCTCGTACTGACTTGGGGCTTTTTCCGGTTTGTCGCCAAGGGTGTGAGTTCTCCTAGGATTTTACCCAGTCTGCGACAAATATGCTAGCTCTAAAGAAGCAAACTATTTAAATTTTTGTTTCTTTTCTTTATTTAAATTTTCATGCCTACACAGAAGTTGTCAGAAAAAATTTCGGAAATGTTTAGATCTATATTTTTTATTTATTTAATTCATCACCGATTCGGATCCTTTCTTTTCATTATTTCAAAATTATTTTAGAATTCTGGATTTTTTTATCAAACATTTTTTTTCCGTTGTGTAACTGAAAGTTACATAACTACAATTTTTATTATTTTAAATAATGTAGTAGTTTATTATTTAAATCAAATGCAATAATTAAAATTCCTGTTTCTTCTTTGAAATCTTTAATAGGCAAATTTTTATTTATTTTACACAAATTCATCTTGATTGGCACTTCCATCAATCAAACATTAAAAAAGCTAGTAGAAAGAAAATCTTAAAAATCTCCTTTCACATCAGTTAACGGTGGATAAACTATAAAACAAACAACTAAGGATCTAAAGCAGTTTGAAGACATAAAATTATCGTCTTAAAAATTCATTTCTACACCATTACATTATGCATTACATTACAAAAAAAAAACAGGGATTTTCTCAACTTATACTTACATAAAGCTGGATCCAGTTCGTAGGGAACGATCCCTCCAGGCCAGATCATTCTTTTATCAATTATTGCATTTCGATCCTAAAAAATATTAGATAAATAATTAATTAAAAATTAAATGTTAAACAATTACTTTTAAAAAATTCGTTGAAATTCCAGTATTATTATAAGGGATCGACTGAAGTATTGTTCAAGATACATTCTTATCAAATATTAACCTGTAATATTTCCATCAAATATTATTCAGTTGCAACGTACAAACATGAAATAGTTTTATCCAATTTTTATTTTAATATTAAATATTCTTTTAAACAATTTGTTAGAGATACGTTTCACTAATTTGCAATTTAAGGTATCCGACTGGTTGCGGCAATTTTTTTTTTAAAAAAAGGAGATATGGAGATTTTTTGTTAATTTTAGATTTGCTTAGTGCCTTTTAAGAGAAATGTGCTAAAATTAAGATGAGAAAAAGAAATTATTGTTACTAAAATGCGAAAAAATAGGTAAAAATTGACAAAAAAATAGCATAAACGCGGCCCATTTTGCACCAAAGGTTTATGAACACATTTTCATTTTTTTCAATGTAATTTGTTGCTATATTATTCAATTTTGAAATGACCTCAGGATAAGAGATATTTTCTTTTTTACAAAAACTAGAGCACTTTATCTCGGTTACTATATGAAAATGCTTAAAAAGACAGTGATTATATTCACATAAGAGACTGTAAATTTTCTAATAAAACAGTGATTGATAAATCTGAAGTTTAAAACAATTCTACCATTATACAGAACTTACAGAAAAAATTTCAGTTAATTATGTTTAAAACTTTTTTAGCAATCGGTGACCCCGTTTGATTATTTTAAAAAAAATCACATTTCGAGTAAAACGCGTTTTAAAGTATGACATGTTGCTTAAAGTAATGACATCTGCTTTTACTAAAACACTTGTAGTTTTTGTTCTAGTAAACGGAAAATGATAAACTTGGTATTTTTATAAAGCTAATAAGATGGCCCATAAAATAAAATCATAAAAAAATTGTCAACTTTTGGCAAAATTCACAATTTTAGGGTAGTCGGATATCTTAATTCATTTATTCATCATAATCTATTGTGGAATACATATTGTTACGTATGTTGTTACGTACATATGGTCCGAGTATATTAGACTATCAGTTTCAAAGAGCAAGACAGTTCTTCAGGAACGGTGAAAATTTATTGTAGATAAACAATCCTAGAACTACAGGATACGGCTGTAAAATTCACTTAATAAATCCCAGTAGGTTTCCACACCTTCCACAGCACTCAGACATAACTATCAGGGTCTAAAATACAAGTATGTTAAAGATTATTCACAAGCATTCGTTTGTTCAAAAGCCGAAGTAATCATTAATCGCTCTTCGACTCATCAACGGTCAACATAATACTAACTCAGTTTAAGCGAGCGACTCGTATTTACAGGCTGCACAGATCTTTCGAGAAAGATCCACTTACGTCATATATCGTGATATTAAAAGATTTCTCCAGTAATTTCCAGAAGTATCAGTATGGTCATGAACTCGTCAAAAAGGTTGCCAAGTTACCAATATGTTTGCGAAAAATGATACCAATTTTGTTCTATCGCCACCATATCGCCAAGTGTCCATTGAATCGCCGTTAGAATGTAAGGAATGTCACTGCTTGCGAATATTTAAATTTCATCATAAAATAAATACAACAGAAAGAAATAATAAAGTATTACACATCCAGATGTTAATTATTTACACTTTTTTAAGCATTCATTACACAAAATTCGTAACAATATTACACACACACCTTTATGTCTTCTATGTTTCAAATCTGAAAAAAAAAAGATATGCATTCGCATGCTTAATTGCCACGGATTTACATATAGCACTTTCTCACGAGCTCTAAAATTTGCCTAATAATGAAAAATATACCGCAACTTAGAAACATGACTAAACGATATTGTTACGTATTTGATCATTTTTCAATCAATAAATAGGAAGATTCTTTTTAAATAAATCTTAATTCATTCTGGAACTTTCAATTAATTACACAAGATTTTCTTCTAAAAGGAAGCAAATGACACACATATAAATCTAACATCATACAAATATTAAAAATTTCACATAAGCAAATGAAACGCACTGTCACTGCCAAATGTTTGTCTTCGATATTACTTCTCTGTTTCATCCTTATGTAAGCTGAGAAGAATCTTCTAAAATTTTCTCGTCAAATAATCATCCTACACCTTTCTGGATTTTTCAGGTATATTTATATTTGTCACCAAATTTTACACCCAGGTCCCTCTTATTCATTGGTATTATCAAAAGGTTATTCTCCCCCCCCCCAAATGATCTTTCTGGTCACAATACCCTTTAAGCAGAGAAGCGAATGAAGTATAAACTATCTAGAATACAAGTGGTAGTATAAACTACCACCTGACTTTTTAAATTGATACGTTTTGACAACGTAAGAATTATGAATTTTTTCTGTACTGCAGCATTTATATGCAGATTTTATTTTAGAAAATATCATTAATAACATGAATTTCTAATGCCCCAAGGTTAAACCGAGGTCAAATAAATACGCTACCGAGTTCCTGAAACTACAAATACTTTAGCCCAAAACTTCAAAAAGAATTTTTTTTTAATGATTTCAGTTATTTTATCCAAACATTTTAGATTTTATTTAATTTCTAAATTTTTTTTCAAAACCAAAAATTTAAGGCTTTTAAGTAACCGTATGCTATTTTTAGGAAATTTTAATGTTTTTTCTATAGGGCGTTTCAGTTAACTTTTCAGCATGTAATCTGCATATTAAATTTTATTTTCTAATTAGATTTATATTCTTAATTAACATTTTCATGATCCTCATTGCAAACTTTGCTCCTCCAGTTTATTTTTTGTCTGTGTCCTGTTTCTGTAATTTGATTTAATTTGTGAAAATATTTTAATATATATATGCAAGCATTTGTTTTTTATTTAAAATAATGGCAGTGCTTGTTTGAAAAACATTTATATAAGCTAAATTTGCATAATAACAGAAAAAAAAAGAATTTTCTTCCTTTCAGATGAGCTGAAGCGAATAAATACAACTGTTTACATTAATTTGTTCTAGTTAGTAGAAAGATATTTAGAGTTGTTGAAAACGGGAGAGAAAATTAAATTTTTTATTCGCTGGTTAAGAATAAAAATGTTTCACAGTGTTTACAAATTTTTAAGTATGGAGATTGTTCTTTTAAACTGAGTAAAATTTTGGTTTATAAAGCTGTAAAAATTAAATAACTTAAAGGGAAAAGACATTTTTAGACTCTGAGATTTTTTTAACGATATTAAAGTCTCTCTAGAGGCAGCACAATGAACATTTCAGTCGAATCTCGTAATTTTGAATCTCGATAAAAATTCCAGAGGACGCCTCAGCTAATGTTTCCCTCTTCTAATGTCCTTACTCCATCCTTCCACGACTTCATATCCTCTTCAATTTAATGTATAACAGCCTCGATGTTTGATGAAACCATGACTCAAACTCATGGCTGAATTTGTACATTGGCATCACACTTAATACATTTGCCTTTAAGTTATTTACGTTTGCTCTGAAAGCGTTTAGTTATGCACTCAAAGGAATTTTTTAAAATTCTTAAATAGATATGCTTATTTAATAATAAATAATGAGGTAATCGATTTTTGTTGAATATTCTCTCCAAAAAAGTGAAATTACAACACCGTAAGAGAATAAGTGTAGCCTTGTGGAAAAACCTTCTCTTTCTCCCTAGAGTCCCCCTCGTAGTATCTGCCCCTCCCCCCAATATTTTTTTTTCTTTTCTTTTCCGATCACTGCATCCTACAAAAAATTCCTTCAGTCAAGCCATGTTAAAAAAAAGATTCCAAACAAAAAAGTCACTCTCTTACGCATCATTCCTTAAAGTTTTGTCATTTTCTAAATAGTTATTTAACTTACTTATGCCATAAAGCTATTGTCTTAAATTTGATGTTTGGATATCAGGAACAAAAGAAAAATAAACCTTGTAAAAGAAAAAAATATTTATTTCTCGGGAATAATGCTCCACAACCTTTTTCTTTTGCAATAAATGAACTGCAATTAATTAAAAATATAATAAGCGATAACTATATTTTTAGCAATAACTTTTTTAGGAATTTAGCAATAAATATGTAAGCAAAACTTGATAAATGATAACCTATTTACCGCATGTTCATTTCCCTCGGAACATTTCACGTTCCGAGGGTAGGGGGTAAGCAGCAATTTTGTTTTTTGTTTTTTCCATTGTCATTGAGGTCAGTATTGTGTTAATAACCAGAAGAATGTAATATTTAAAGTTTAAAATATTTCGGATCTTAAAGGGATAAGAAGGTCTAACCCACTCAAATACTCCCGATCGTGCACGCGGAGTCGAAAAGAATATATATTTTATAAAATTATCAAATAGTTTTATTCAAATAACGTACTTTATAGCAAGACCTTTGAGAAAATTTGATATTGTGTGTGTGTGTGTGTGATCTTGATAAATAGAGTCTTTATGATTCTGTTTTTTGTTTCGGCTCGGAATACTTTTCGAAATGTTTCTGTTTTAAATTAGACAGTATTACTCCGCTTGGGTGTAATGCAGTGCTTCTCAAACTGTAGGGCGCCCCCCTCCTAGGAGAGTGTTATAACCCTAGGCGAGGGCACGAACATATTGAAAAGTCGAAAACAAAAAATTATTCAAAAAATTAGTAATTTACTGAAAGTAAACAAACAAAATACATTCTGACAAATAATAAAAAATAAAATACACATTTACACTGATATAATACACTTCTAAATGTATCAGTACTTCACAATGCATTTTATAATTAATTTAACAATACTAAGTTAAGAACAAGTTTGATAATTACCTGAGACCCCATGGACTTGGCATAAATAAAATTATGTACAAAAAATAACCCTTATCTTCATTATTCTACGGTTTATAGTTAATCCCTCGATTAAAAGTTATACGATTCACTTCCTAATAACATTTTTTCCTGCATAAGTGAGCTGTATATAATATTATTGGGGGGGGGGAGGAATAAATAAGTAAATTCTTCGCAAACACTGTCAATGTCCTTTAATTGCTTTCCAAAGCCTTCGGAATAACTTTATGGATACCATTTCACAGAAAAGATCGTTTTTCGGGAAGACGTAAATATACGTCCGATAGTGCTTTGGCTTGGTGAGAGGTTTATATACACCGGTGGTACTTCAGAAAAATCATATTGTTGCTTTAGTGTCAAAGTATAGTACTATTGAATTAAATACATTGTTATTTGCGATGAAAATTATGGTAGAATATTGGGTTGCAAATATTGAAAGTTTGAGAAGCCCTGCTCTAATAAGAAGGTCATGCTAGAGATGTTCTTCCATACCCAGGGTATTGTGCATCTGGAATTTATCCTTGAAGGGCGCACTGTGAACAAAATACTCTGTGTAGATATCCTGCTTCGTTTTCGTGAGTCAATCCGAAAGAAGAGACCAAACTTGTAGGCTGAGCAGTCATGGGTGTTTTTGCATAACAACGCTCCAGCACAAAGATCCCTCCTCTGACTTTCTTGCGAAAACTCAAACAACTGTTTTACCATAGCCTCCTCACTCCCCTTATCTCACCTTCTGCGACTTCAGCCTATTTCCTGAATTGGCACGGTAACCTAGGTCGCGGTAGCCTAGTGGTCAAGGTAATGGACTTGTGTCTGGCGTGTCATGAGTTCGAGCCCAGTACCCCTGAAGACCGCCATGTATGGGAGCGATGCGTAAAATCTGTAGAGAGCTCAAACGTAATCCCGTTGGTGTGGTAGTTAGGAGGGAAGGGTGCCAGCTCAGGTTTAATCCTCGTCACTTGACCATGGCTCAAAATTACGGTCCATCGCTAAAAGCACTCGTATAGCTGAACAGTGCGACGTTAATATTCACTTACTTCCCCGAATTGGCACGTCAGGGCAGTGGGTAGCCCAGTGGTTAGAGCATCGGACTCCAGACCGGAGGGCCTGGGTTTGATAACCGATGCCACCAAATACCACCGAGTACACACAGAATACATGCTCGTTAAATCAGTGGGTCCAAAAGTCTTGTGGGAGGTCGCAGCAGAAACCACGAGTGCTGGGGGCTGGAGAATATTTCCTCCAGTTTCATGCCTAAATTGTGGAGGTGGAGATAGGTGGTGTCGCCATCTATCCTTAAGAAGTCAAACCTGTCTCACAGGATCTGGAAACTTTCATTCCTTCCTTCGAGAAGGACACGACAACAACAACAATTGGCACGTTACTTGCAGGGTTGTCGATTTCAATCTGCAGAGGAAGTTTAAAGTGAATCGCAGGCTGAATTAAAGGATATGGCTAAAAATAAACTCCAGAAATGTTTCTAAGACCTTTACAAACGATGGCAAAAGTGTGTCGTTGCCCACTGGTCTTATTTCGAAGGAGGATGTGTATCAACAATTTAATTGTTAATATTTTTCAACTTATAGACTCAGTCCGGAAACTTTTGAATCTTACTTCGTAGTTTGAATTTACATGTTTTAATTTTCTTTCTCGCTCCTTATATATCTCTTTTTATTGGAACAATTGCGTTACCACATTAGTAAATAATTACCGTATTTATACTCGCATCTAAGCCGCACCACAATTCTCTACACGTTTTTGAGAAAATTTTAAACAAAAATATGTAAAAGGTTCATTGATATCCGATACTTAACACACTAAATTTATGAGAATTAATACGAAGTTAATAAATATAATTTAGTTTACCAGTATTATAAACTTTCAAATACACACATAAACCTATTATTACTTTAGCCTTCAGTATTATGTTTCGAAAATGATTCGTCACTCCCATTGTCACAGCTGACTTCGAAGTTGATGCCGGCTTCGTCTTCCATGCCATCCAATGTATTTGTTATGCAAATTTTTTTTATGTGTAACATCTTTTCTCTCAGTTGCTTGTTTTTAGTAGGAGTGGTTTTGTGAAAAGGGACGGAAATGTGTAACAGGAAGTCGGGGAAACGTTTGCTATTTGATTGGACCAATCTGTCAAATCAAATAGCACACGTGGTGTCTCTTCGCTACCCTCGCATCGGGGTCCAACTCTAGTAGCCATCAGGCTGCCAGCCTTTTTTTATATTGTTAAATTTAGCATTTCAAAAGATTCGAGTTCAAAAACTCGGTTTCATTTTCTTGACTATAAATCCATTTCGCATATATCA
>BMAO01030421.1:0-15063 GCA_019973975.1 Trichonephila clavata
TTACATAGAATTTTTATTAGATATTTTCCATGTTTCTATTCCATACCATACATTTATTTCACTCAGCAAAAATAGCCGGTAAAGATATGGTTACAGACTCTATTCACATATTATAGCTATCAGTGCTGTAAATGCTAAGAACCATTTAAAATATTCAAGAGGCAATGGAAATTGTAATTTCAACATTTATTTTTCTTTCAAATGGCTACACTTTTGAAGGACAGCCTTAACGGACACGGCAAATCTCCAAGTGTGAGGGAAATTTATTTCATTGGTGACACATCTAATGACGGCTCCAGCTACCAAGTTTTTGACGCTTGAATTTCTTCTATTAAAACTTACATCGAATGCTAAATATTGCCGTGATTTATTTTTTACGAGAGTTCCAGAGCCAAACTGATACTCAAGGGAACTTTTACATTCCTCATAACTATATGCCATGCGCGTCTACGATTTTCGCATTCAGAAAATCTATCGCCTCCACCCGGAATCGAGCCCTCAACCTTAGGCTCACGAGGCGGGCTTTTCAACATTTATGGAGAATTCCTCTTAAATAATTCATCTACACTTAATTCCCATTTGAGGTCAACATACTTCAGTTCTATTATTCAGACCGTATTACGTGAAAACAAACATAAAAAAATACGGTGTAATTAAAATAATTTAGAATTGTTTTTTTCTCAATTGGCATTTATTTATCTTTAAAAAAAGGTCATAATTGAATTTCTGTAAAAACGTCATCATTGATAAATTACCCTATATTTCTTGAAGAGATAAAAGAAAACATTGAAACGTGTTTGAGTCTCACAAATACAAGCCAAAATCCCAGAAGCTTACAATCTTCCAATAAGGCACAAAACCTTTCTCCCTGGAGATTCACATATTCGGACAATCAATCCCAAAGTGTTTACTCCTATGGAGAGGGCATGCAATTGTATCTTTATGTGTGAGATAATTTCAGGAAACAATTTCTGCGTGTCCCATCGTCCCTGGGGGACGGCCAGTAGATAGCGTGAGGTCGAGAAATTACTTCATTGTGCTACGAACACACGACTGTGAGTTATATTCACTTAGCATCGCTTCTTTTCCGCTTTTTCATTTCTGAATCTCAATTGATCATATGTTGGCGTGACCTCTGGACTTGGGTTTCATATGCTTTGGATGCCATGTGAGTTTTGAGTAAAAAAAAAGGAGGGGGGGGGGGACTTGCATTTGAAGTCATGCATCGGGTGGAAACTGTTTGCTTTATCAATGAGTCAAGTCACGTGATGATGCTTGAATTGCTTCCTGGTAAATGGAAACTTTTGTAGCTTGTGTTGAAAAAAAAGCCATAAAGGGAACTGTATTGAATTCAGTATAGAAAAGATCGCTTTACTCCAAAATCTCTTAAATAAAACTTTCCCTGTTCTCATAAAAGGTGTGTTTTGAAGTTCTTTCAGATAAACCATCATTATAGCTTGTATGGTAGTGTACCATAATGTTCAAGTATCTTTGTGAACGGATCTATACGTAACCTCCTACTAATAATCCTCTTGGGTTTTCTTTGGGGCTAGCAAAATTCCCCAATCTTCTCCTAAGCAAAACGTGATATGCAAATAAAGTTTATTATATATAGTTCTAATTCGAGAGTTAAAGGGAGTTATTGAGTTAGAAGTGGAAGAGAATTGATAGCAGAAAGTTAGAAGTTTAGTTAACTAGAGGTGACAAGATAAATACAGGGTGAAGATTAACAAAAAAGTAAGAAAGGCCTTTTAAAAGATTAAAAAAGGAAGTTGTTATTGATAAATTAAATTGACAAGAAGACTGCCTAAGTTTAGAAACTGTCACCTTCATATTACGTTAATATTTAAAGTATTAAAGTCAGCTTCATATCTATTAAAGCTTCATATCTACCGTGTAACAGAAGAACTGATTATAAAGTAAATAGTTTATTAAATATATTCTCCCAAAACGCGACTCTCGTTCCTTCCTTCTTTTGTCTGACTGGATCATCCTATTTTTAGTGTTGCATTGATTTGTGTTTGAGTCGATTTAAGTGATAAATAAAATAATTGGAAACTGTGCCGAATAATCTTCACTTCCTTCCACGCATTTAGCTGAAGGTTTGTTTTCTACTGTTCCTTCTTATTTCAGCTTTTTTTCCCTTGAGGACTTGTATTTGTTAGGTATATTCAGGATTTACGACTGAAAATAGTTTTTTCTTTCTCCACGATATTTACCGTCTCTGGTGAACATAAATGGTGCACCCCCGTTGTACTTCAGCGATGTTCTTTCTGGTTTTGGACACTATTTCTTGTTATTTCAACCTCCTTCTCTTCCTTTCTAGTATTTTTATTTTTTTATTCAATACACCAATTTTTCTTAAATATTTATCGTCTTAAATATTCCCTGTACCAATAGATATAAATCTTAGCCAATGTTCTTCTTGACTTAAAGATTGTATTAATCCATTGCCTTACCAAACTTCGCTTTTTAGTATCCTTAAAAATCTGGGATTTCTGGGAATACCGACCTTAACTTGACAATGTGTATTTCATTTTCCTTTTGACACTGACAAAGGTGCACGCTCGTTCGTTTTCGTTTTGCTTTTAAAATTTTGTATAACTATTTTGTTGCTTATTTTTACTTTTTCTTTCCAACAAAGCATCGTCGTTGGATTTCAATGAAAGTGATACGAAGAAAAATATTTGCCGGAAACCGATGAATGCGACATTGACTCTGGTACGGATTTATCTTTGTGATGGAAAGATGAAGAAATGCAACAAAATGACAATTACTTGTGTGACTCATGTGGAAAAGGTTTTTGTTCCGAGGAACATTTTCCAGCAATTTCAACAGAATTGTCATTTTAATTTTAATTTTCCTACTTTTTTCAAATTTTGTATCACGGACATTTTGTAATTACTTTATTAATTTTATTCAATCCCAATAAAATAAAATCTGCCTTATAATGTTTCAAATGCTAGTTACGCTGGTTGTACATCTAAATAATCCATGTATCCACATGAGGTTAGAATGGGATTTAGCCTATAACACACCATGTATCCACTAGTGGTTACATGGTACGCAAAGGGTTAAATGGTGATTATTTGATGGACTGATAGATTGTTTGTTACGTAGCATATTGGAGCTACACGCAGGCTTTGGGCACCGGACCTAATAATTATGAACCATGGTCAAGCTACGAGGACAACACGTTCTCTAGCCCCCCACTCTAAAAATTTCACATCACACTACAAGTCTTGACATATTTAACGTGCATTAGCCCAATACACAGCAAGTCTTCAGTGGACCAGGACTCGAACTTACGTCTCGATGGAACCAACGCCGATCACGAATCCGCGTCTATGACCACGGCAGCAATACGTCGAGAGACTAATGGAATAAAAAAAAGAAATGTTGATAATTTTTTAATGGATAAAGCGCTTTAAATATGTACCTCGATAGTATCTCTGGGAACAATAAAATCGTATTGAATGTAATAGTGCTTTTATTACACTCATGTCCATAAATTAAGGATAATCAGAATCACACAGAAATTGAGCTCTAAAATAAAATTTCACCTGTAGAATTATCACGCTTATCTTGAAGAAGAATATGCAAATTACAGGAAACCACCAGATGGCGCGAATAGATGATGGCAATGTGAGTAGATGTTACAGCACAGGTCGCCCCGAGTTACAACACCGAATGAGGACCAGTATTTTGGCAGTTACTGCCAAAAGAAACAGACGAACGCACAGCATCAGACCTATCTCGTCAGCTCTCTTCAGTTACCGGTACGAACAGTTTTCAAGGCAGACCGTGTACAGACATTAGGGCACATTGGTCTATATGCTCGTAGGCCTGTCAGATGTGTTCCCCTTACCGCAACTCACTGTCACCTGCGATTAACCTGGAGTAGAGAGCATGCATTGTGGACACCGCAACAGTGGTCTTGTGTGATGTTTTCCGACGAGTCCAGGTTTAGTTTGCAGTCTGATTCTCGCCGGACTTTCATATGGAGAGCGCCAGGTACCCGTTACCACCAAGAGAACACCATTAAACGACACCGTTACGGTGGTGCAGGATGGCTCGTTTGGGGAGGAATTATTCTTGGTTCCAGAACTGACCTGCATGTTCAGAGTGTAACGATGACAGGCCACATCTATCGGGATGTCATTCTGGAACAACATGTATTTGTTTCGGGGCATGGGTGCTGAATTTCTGTTTATGGATGACAAGCCCGTCCTCACCGTGCAAACATTGTAGACGAATGCCTTCAATCGGAGGATATCACCCGTATGGATTGGCCAGCATACTCACCGGGCTTGAATCCAATAGAGCATGTGTGGGATATGCTTGGCCGACGAATTGCAGCCCGTCAACCCCTCCCACCTGTCTACCGGAACTTCGGAGGGCATTGCTTGATGAGTGGTGTAATATTCCCCAAGATCAGATTGATAATTTGATACTCAGCATGCGTAGGCGTAGGCTTGTGATGCCTGTATTGCATCGTCCGGAGACATACTCCGTATTAACCATCATACTAACCATGTTATACTGTTTTTTGTAAATAGGTTCTTTTTTAACTCCAGGGAGTAAAAATCGCAATTTTCATTAATTATGTCAAACATATAGCATCTTTTTTGCTCTTTACCTTTTGTTTAATAAATAACTTTACAAATAAGTCAAATTTGTTTTGCTTCTGTCTCTTTTTTGCCTGAACTTCATTATCCTTAATTTATGGACATGAGTGTATTTCATTATGGAACCCTAAAATCAACATGAAACGTTCTCTTTTTTTTAAGCACTATAACCATTACCGGGCAAGGCTGTCTCAGCCAGATTACATCATCTTGAACTATTTGCTGTTATGTTCTCCCATCGGTTAACTCCCATGTCCTTCAACCACTTTCCACTTATCCTCTTTTCCTCTTCCACTCTGAAGTTAGGAAAGTTAATTTCTTAACAGGATTTCATCTCTATATCGAAATACATGTCCCAGTCATCTTATTGGGAAGGTTTGATCACTTTGACTGTGTTGGGTTCTTTGTATTTAGATGGGATTCAAGGTTGTACCGTATTCTCCAGATTCCGTTTTTCTAATTGCACCAAAAATTTTCGTAAGATTTTTCCCTCGAAGTCATCAGTTCTCTTCGTCTTCTTTGTTAATTGCTCAGAATCCACTGCCGTATAAAATGATTGGTATTATTAGAGGCTTGTATAACTGCATTTTTATTTTACTCTACTTATGTATTTAAATTTAAATTGGTTTCGCAATCCATGATAACATCTGTTAGCCATCTTGATTCTATTTTTGATTTCAATTTTTATGTCATTACTATTATTAACAATTGCGTCAAAGTAAAAAAGTTGAGTCACTTTTTCAAACTCATATTCATTAATTTTCAGCGGTTGTAAATTTCAGATTCTGTTTGTTATTGCGAGGAATTTAGTTTGTTCTTCGTTGACCATCAATCCTATGTTTTTGTTGCTATCTCGAGTGCACTGAAAGCCTGTACTATAGCTGCCTTAGTTCTTTCTAGGATGTCAATATTGTCTGCAAATGCTAGCAGTTAACAAATTCGTTTCCCGAGTTTGTACACCAGTCTCTAATTGCCTTCTCTAGTGCTATATTAAACAGATGACACGACAGACAGGAGACATGTATTTACATAAAATAGGCTGTTTTTCGTGAGCTGAAAACTAGCATATTCAAATTCAGATATTCATCATTTATGTATAAAGTGTAGCTGCTGAAATGGAGAGAAAAAAATATTTTGAAACTGAAAAAAACATAGATATTTTGAAAGTTATTTAATTTTTTGATTGCGTAAAATAAAAATTTGACATTATTTCCGGGATTAACCTTCATAAAAGTTTGACAAAATATTTTTTATGAAAAATATTGCAATTTGACTTTATTTTCTTTTAAAAAATTAATAAATGAAAAGGTTAAATTGTTGTTAATTTTTATGGATTCAAATATCAAGGACAAACCTACATATTTTAATCTGAATGACAATAATTTTGAGTAAGTTTTGTAAAATAAATATGAATATTTAAAAGCTAACATTAACATTTATAAACTAATGCTCTCTTAAGGTATGATTTTTGAAATAGATGAAGCTGCAGTTATAAAAAAAAGGAGCAAAATGGTTTAATTTAATATGAATATAACTAATCATTTCTATTTAAATCTAGTTTATTTTATCGCTAAAAACATATTAAAAAAGCATGATGTATAAAATACAACTTGAACTGTATACTAAACATATTGTTAAAAACTTTTCAAACAAATGTTAACATTGTTGAAAAATTTGCCTATACATAAATTTACCATTTTTTTACAGTTTTTCTTGCAACAAATAAAAAGTTCTTTTTTAAGGAAAACTTCAAGGCTGAAATGCGTTTTATGTGTTCTAGACTAGAATATTAAAAGTAAAAATTATAATTTTGTTATGCTTAATTAAATCGAAGAAATTTTGATGTAAGTTTAATACAGTAAAAAAATATAATGTGTTTAAAAAGTAACGAATCTTTATATGAAGCAGCAATATTTTAATAAACCTGAGCTGAAATATTCGTATTTCGTACGGATTCGATTATAAAAAATGCAGTCTTATGGGTCTTGAAAATTGAAATTTTCCTTTGATATTTTGGATGGCGAGTCTTAAGTTAACAATTTTGCATGAGACTTTTTATGAAAAAGCTTAAATTTTTTAAGATGTCTTACAATTATGTTACGTTTTCTTAAAATGTAGTAATACAGGTCATCATGAAGGAGATATAAAAAACAATTATTGTTTATTATTTGGAAATGCAAAAATTGTGTGAGATTGGTAACTGAAAATGTTGATACGTTCAGTTATTAACTTTTTTTCACTAAAATTCTGAAATAAAAAATATGTACAATACAAGACATTAAAAATTTCCTCTCCAAAAATACATCTATTATACATGTTTATTAAAATGTACCGATTTGCTGGTAGATATGGCGGGAAATTGACTATGCTTTTTTTATAATTATTAATAATCAGCTAATTAAATATAAATGAAAATTTCCATTAATAAAGTAAAGTTTCTTTTGGGTAATTAGTAATCTGCAATAGGGTTAAGATTATCTATTTTCGCAAGATTATTTCTGTTGCTAATGCCACCTGTCTGACGTAGTCAGATCGAGGCCCACGAAATTCATGATGGCATCGGGCTATAATGTACGCCTGTCGTTAGCCGTAGCTTTGAGCACCATGCAGGTGAAAGTACGTTTTGGCTCGGTTCCTCCCCAATCTTGAGAGAGAACACCCTGGGAGTGGGCAGGGGTTTCCCACCTCTCTTCCCCTTCCACCAACCACACGAGAGGACATGCGGATCGACGGCTATTTAGAGTACCCCCATGCCGCGAAGGCACTATACATTTACAAACATCCATGTCTTCTCCGGGATTCGAAGCAGGCCCTACGGCCCAGCAGCCAACGCCGCTAACCACTATACTGGATGGGCGACAGATTATTTCTATAAAATATAAAATAAACCAACATGTGTGATATACTGAACTAAAATAATCTCTCTATATATAAAAAGGATTTTCGTGAACTGTAATAAATTTATTTATACATTAGGTATACTTAGTAAAAATGGGTCGTAAAAATTTGAATTGAACTGAAAAAGAGCGCCAAGAACGATTTACCTAAGGGTCCCCCTTTCCCCTCTACCTTCCAGCGCTGTCTCGAAAAATCCGCTTACGGTATAGATCGTGATGATATAGATTTTTCCAGTAATTACCAGAAGCATCCATATGGTCGACATGTCGTTAAAAATGGCCTCCAACATGGTCACCAAGCCGCCAAATATCATCGCCAAAAATTATGCCAACTTACCAGAACTGCCAATGTTTTGTTAAGTTTCCATTCAAACGACATTATATTGTAAGAGACTGCGTTGCTTGAAAATATTACAATTTTTATCAAAAATAAATACAACAGAAAGTAATATTAACGTATTAAACATCCAGATACAATGTGGGTTGATCCGCTGTTAGGTGGACAGGGGATGCGCCCTTTCCTAATTTACTTTAAAAAAATCTTTTCGGATATTTTCAGTAGTTTCTGTGATTTAAAACAAATAAATCGAATAACAGGGAAATGGTATTCATAAATAGGGGTTATAACTTGATTCTGTTAAAACGTGATATACAAAATTTCGCATACTTCTTTTTTTCTGCGCACGAGGCAACTAAAAATCTTTGCTGCGCAGTAGCTATTGCGTATCTATCTTCTTATCCAATTCACTTACGCATGTGAAACGGAAATTGGTGTTATTTATATATTGGCAAATTGTTTGTCATGTAAGCAATTTATGCTTTAGGTATTCTTTTTATAGAAATTAAATAAATGCTTACAAAAACCTCTTACGAAAAATAACGGTTGAATACATGTAAAAACATTCATTTCACACATTTTTTTCATGTTTATGGGAAGAAATGAATTACAAAATCTAAGGTGCATTTATCAATTTTCATTCGTACCTTTAGTAAAAAAAAAAGTTACTTCCCTTAAAAGCACACTCAAAAAGGTATTTTTACTTCCATAAATAACAATTTAGTTCAAACAATGTATTCAAAACGTGATATAAAGAAATGATCCTTATAAATTTTATTCCGAAAAAAAAATGTAATTTCTTTATTATAACGTGAAACTCAATGTAGAAAATTTATTATTTTAACATTTTGTATAAAAGATATCACTGAAAAATAAGCATATTTGACCAATTGTTCAATCTTTTCTTTACTGTATAGTGATTGCAGCAATTATTTTGGCTACGATTTGATTTATATGATCAACATATATACAGTAAAATTTGACTTAACGAGCAAAATTAGTTTCAGGGTCTTTCTTGTAACGTGAAAAAGATTTGTTTTATTAAGGTATCCAACTACCCTAAGATACTGTGAATTTTGCCAAAAATTGACAAATTTTTTTGATTTTATTTTAAAGACCATCTTATTAGCTTTATAAAAATATCAAGTTTATTCTATTCCTTTCCCTAGAACAAAAAATACGCGTGTTTTAGTAAAAGCAGATGCCTTTACTTTAAGCAAGATGTCATATTTTCAAACTCGTTTTACTCGAAATGTTTTTTAAATGCTCAAACTGGGGCAGCGATTACTGAAAAAGTTTTGAAAATAATTAACTAGAATGTTTTGTGTATGTTTTGTATAATCGTAGAAGTGTTTTAACCTTCAGATTTATCAATCACTGTTTTATTACAAAATTTACAGTGCCTTATGTTAATATAATCACTGTTTTTTTAAGCAATTTCATATAATAACTAAGGTAAAGTGCTCTAGTTTTGGTACAAATTAAAATATCTCTTATCGTAAAAATCATTTCAAAAATGAACAGCATAGCAACATATCGAAATTTAAGAATTGAAAATTTTTTTATAAACTTTTGGTACAGAATGGGCTCCGTTTATGCTATTTTTTGTAAATATTTACCCATTTTTTCCCATTTTAGTAATAATAATTTCTTTTTATTTTCTTACTTTTAACATATTTTCTTAAAATGTATTAAACAAATCTAAAAACCACAAAAAAATCCCCATGTCTCCATTTAAAAAAAAAAGTTGTCGCAGTAGTCGGATACCTTAATATTTTTTTTAATCTTACGCCAGAAGTAGGCATAATCACCATCATACTACAACGGGCAGAGCAATACAATTCAGAAACCGAATAAAAGGTACAATAATTTTTAACATTATCGAAACTCTTAATAAATGAAAGAATTTTTCCCATATAAATTAATGTAAAATGCAGTGATATAATCCACGCCGAAAATAATACTAAAAAAATACAACTGCTTTTCAAAAGAAAATTATGCATACATTATTGAAAATTATAAAAACTCTTCTTCGGTCGAAGATGATCTTAGCGTCTTCTTAATGATGTCGGTGAAAATGACTTTCGTCTTCCCACAAATGATGTCCTTGCACAGTGCCGCCCCAGAATTGTCTTTCAGCAAAGTCGAGAATACGTAACAGTCGTGTAGAGGCTCTTGTTACTTACTCCTTTTAAAGCATCTTTCAATGTCTTAATGATGTGTGTCTCAGGTCTTGAAAATGATATAAATTGTTGAAGTAGGCCAGGAAGGGGGCAATGGTTTTGGCTGGAGGGCCACATTGTAGAAGCGGAGTATACCGGAGGGCTGCAACTTTTTTAAAAGATTGCATTCATTAGTTAACTTAGCATCTCAGAAAAGTTTAAATATTGTACCATAAAAATAAATAAGTATAACTTAATTAAAATAGTGGCAGTTTTATTCAGTTTATTTATTGTGCTAATTTCATATCCCTTTAACGTATCCGAATACTTGCGAGAACTTTAAAAAAAATGAATATGGGGATTTTGTGTGTGTGTGTGTTTTTTTAATTTGTTAAATACATTTTAAGAAAAATGGCTAAAATTAAGAAAAGAAAAAGAAATTATTATCACTAAAACTGGAAAAAATGGGTAAAAATTTACAAAAAAATAACATAAAAGGGAAGTCCATTCTGTACCAAAAGTTTATGAAAAAGTTTTCAATTGTTCAATTTTGGTGTGTTGCTACGTTATTCATTTTTGAAATGACCTTTAGGGTAAGAGATATTTTGATTTTTACCAAAACTAGAGCACTTTATCTTAGTTATTATATGAAATTGGTTAATTAAACGGAGATTATATTAACATAAGAGACTGTAAATTTTGTTATAAAACAGTGATTGATAAATCTGAAGGTTAAAATACTTCTATTATTACACAGAATATACACAAAAAAATTTTAGCTAATTATTTTCAAAACTTTTTGAGCAATCACTGTCCCCGTTTGAGCATTTTAAAAAAAAAATACATTTAGAATAAAACGCTTTTCAACACGCTTTTGACATCTTGCTTAAAGTAATGGTATCTGCTTTTACTAAAACATTTGTAGTTTTTGTTCTAGTGAACGGAAAATATAATAAACTTGGTATTTTTATGAAGCTAACAAGATTGCGTATAAAATAAATCATAAAAAAATTGTCATATTTGGCAAAATTTACAATTTTAGGGTAGTTGGATACCTTAAGAACCAAAATATTTTTATCTTTAAATATTAAATTTGTGACGGATCTATACGCGGTTCCACTAATCCCTTCTTATATCTTTAAGGTAAATATTTATTTCAACCAACCTTCATCGAGTAAGGGAACGTGATTATGTTAATGAGGTATATTATATAAATTCTGTTTTCGCGAGTTGGCAATAAGTTGTTGACACGTAGTTGTTGACATGTAGTTGTTGACACGTAGTTGTTGACCCGTTGTTGTTGACACGCTGAAGTTGATACGTTGGAGAGTGTCAAGTAGGGGTTAACATAAAGTTGGAGAGTTAGTTGTTAGTGGAAGATTGAAAAGGAGTGGAATTAGTTAAAGATTACGGAGCGTGGAGCCTACGACATTTCTCAAGCCGAAGAGAGCCCCTGCAAGTTTCCAGTTTTGAATCCAGTTCATAAAAAGTCAGGTACTGTGCGTTTGATTAAGTAGAAGCTAGTTTATTAGTGTGCGACGTAGTTATATTTGAGCTTATTTAAGCTGTCTTAGATTCAGTCGAGGGTCTGTAGTAGTATCCTCTTGTTATAGATCTCCTCCGCACTCTATATATCATACTTAGTTAGAATTGTACTGTGTCTAATTGATAAATAAGATTAATAAATTAATTTGATGGAAAACATGCCTGTGGATTATTCTGTTCTCCCACAATCTAGCCAGGTTTACAGGTGAACAAGAGGTTTGGATGTAAGAATGAACCAACGTTATCACAATTCTTCTGGTTATTATACTATATTGACTTCAATGACACTGGAAAAAAAATGATTTAAAAAGTTTCGCTTTCCCTCTGAAACATAGACAGTACCCTCACGATCATGCGGTTAGGCTTTACCTGTGAAACAGTCACATGTAAAATTTTACTAGTTATACATTTTTTAGCTCTAAGTTAATAGAAGAAACAAACTTGATTCAAATGAAATTGTTACAAGTAAGAAAATTATTGATGTATGATTAATTCTTTTACTGACTCATTATTCATTTACAAATGAATGGTTCAAGAAACTTTCATGATAAAAGATGATCTAAAATTGTGTCTTTCCATTACAAAAATTTCCATTTTTTTCTTCATTGCTCTCATCTGAACTTAGTTCTTCTTCCAATATACGTGGTACTTTTTTTCCACAGCATAGTCATCACCCGAAAGATCCCTAGGTTCAGGATCTGATTTATTGATCAATTACAAAATGTCTTCTTGTGTGAGAATTCTTTTCTTTTTAGACACTTGAAAAAGTCTTCGGTTAAAAGTTAGCATAGTTTTCAATGAAAAATAATAAAATGTATCAGAAAATTTTATTATTTAAGAAAAAAATCAAAAATTTGAACCGCACTTTACCAACTTCCACCGGAAAACTTAGATTTTTTTGGAAGGGGGGGGGAATAGATATGGATGCAGATATCTCTGTAGAGCAGGGGTATCAAACTCGTGGCCTCTTGGCCACATGTGGCCCACAATGGACATTTTTGCGGCCCGGCCAATATATATATTGGCACATAATAATATATAATAAAATTTTAAAAATTTCACCCTAAATAGAAAAAATAGTAGCAGAGAAGAGATGTCAAGGATCAGGATGTAAACATTAAATTTTCTTGTTCTTTTACATATTTTTCTTTTAATGTATTATTCGAAATAAGCAATACACATAGAAATGTAGAGTTTTTTTCTTTGTTTTTTTCTGCGGTCCCCCTAGAGCTTAGTCTTCCATCAAAATTATTGAAAAAGAAAAGAAAACTCATATGGCAACCTTACCTGCACTTACCTTTAAAACTGAAGTGACTCAAGTAACGCTCAAGTCGCACGATCGTACGGATAACGAAATGCTGAGTCCTAAAAGCAATATTAATAGAGTATGATTAGTATTTTTACTATTTTACAAGACAATTCTTTAAGCATTAAGACAAAAATTTGTATCCAAGCAATTAGAAATATATTGATAATTACCTTTTTACAACAGATAAAAAGAAGTCGTGCTTTCGTCGTATTTGTAAACAAAGCTTGATTGGCCAACTGAAAGTAAAACATGGGATACAACCATCATCTATTGATAAAAAGTGACACTTCACATTTTCTGCAAACCCGCTCAATCGTTCAATTCAAACTTTTTTATATACGACTATTCCAAAAGCAAAAAGGTATAATAATATTTAACCCGCAAGATCGTGCGGATTGGGTCTTAATGGGATATCATCTATAGCTGCAAATACATTTAATTTTAAAATAAGTTTAATAAGTTTAATGCCTCATTGTCTTTTTTCTGGATATCTTGATGGTCTGCAAGAAAACTGTTTGAGGACCGCTATTTGTCCACCCCTGACGTAAAAAGGTTGGAAGTAGATCAGTAACTTTCCAGCCTCATTTTCGCTTTTCAATGATTTCAGGTTTCATTTCTACGGTTATTCTTCTTCTCTTACGGACGTCTTCTTGCGTTTTTTTCTTCGGGGACATTTTAGCAAGATCATTAAAATTTGCACAATAATATGCATGAATACACGCTTGGAAAAATGCGTGATTACGAGCAAAACGTAGGTATTAAATACGGACTGATGTAACAGGCTTACAATCACAAACTTCACTTTCTTCGTTGCTCGTTATGCAAAGCGTCGCTCTTTTAAAAGGCCATTTTTTTATTTGTTTTGCTCTAAACGAAGTTCCACTATATGTGTATACATTCTACGGGTCATTAATATTGAAACATCATGCGAACGTTAAATTCTCATGAAAAGAAGATGCTGGATCTTGTTCGGTAAAGCCTGTTTCATAACATAATCTCTTTACTGAAAGAGTATTGCGTTCGTCATTGCACCAAATGAAATATAAATAAAGAATAACATCATACAGATAAATTCAAATAAAAGACTACCTCATAAGAACAATTTCAAATAAAGATTGTCAGTTTGTGAGGCTTGTTACAAATATGCTAAACATGCCAGAGAGTACAAGGGTGTCCTAATACTCTCCTTTACGTATTAGGGCACCCCTGCAATGTCAGATTTTGATCCCCAAGCCGTTCTTGCCATCAGTCAGGCTTTGGGCCCCCTAAAATGATGCGGGGTTGTACGTTACACCATTGTCTGCTATGTATTAGAAGAATCAAATGTATAAACATAAAATTTAGCTATCTATATATTTATTTGTTTATTTTTCCTGTATTACATTTCTTAAAAGATCTAATATCTTTAAAAGTTTTATCGCAAATTCAAAGTTATCTTCCTATGTCTCATGTTGGCTAACGTATCGACAAACTCTTCGATTGAAATGAAATTGTTGAGAAATTGCATCACATTTTGCATTGATTATACTAATTTTAAATTACAAAGATATAAGAAATAATAATGAATAAATTTTTATATGATTGTGTGTGCATCTGTTATTTTTTGAAGCAATGATACTCATACTTCAAGGAAGATATCTTTCACAAAAACTATTCTTATATGTAGTCAATTTTATAAATCTTTTATTTAGTCGTCTTGCTTTAAATATATATTTGTTCTTAAAAATAGGGTCATTGAATTTCAAGAAAGTAAAAGATGTAAGTGATCTATCGAATGATCTCTTTGAATACTGAGTGAGAAAAAAAAGGCTTTGCATTTACTATAGAAAAATAAACTGCACATTTTCAAGTTTTGTTAACAATTTTTCCTATATATACTCTAGTTGAGAAAAGGGACACTGTGATTACTCCAAGTTTGAAACAAATAATTCCTCTAAGTAGATAAAGTTTAGAATTTTAACAAAAAAAAACCCCTTAAACACTTGTATTTCAAACTAAAATCACCTATATGAATTGCTTTTAATCATAGATGAATTAAAATAAAGAAAAAGTAATTCTTCGTTCAATCATCAAACTAATTTACAGCTAAATTGTGTGTGTGTGTGTGTGTGTGTGTGTGTGGTGTGTGGGTGTGTGTGTGTGTGTGTGTGTGTGTGGTGTGTGAGCCGAACCATGCTCTGCACTC
>BMAO01030422.1:0-20619 GCA_019973975.1 Trichonephila clavata
GTTCATCCTATCCATAAATGGCCGGATGTTAGATGGTCGTGCATCATAAAGTCTCTTCATACTGGTACTCATGTACACGTTTTTAAAAGATGGGAAAGCACGGACAAGATCTTAAAATAATACGCAAGAGACAGCTTCCTCCGTCGTAGGTCCAGAAGAAGCTGGTTTGAGTCAACGTAGACTCTGCACTGGCGACGTGCGAAAAGCACCAAAGCAGATTCTCAATGCCATATGGTGGACAGGGCCTAGTTTTTTCAGAGCAGAGTTGCACGTCGATCCGTATGTAAACACATCCGTAATATATGCGAGAAAGTACGATGGCTTGATACACTCGGAGTAGTGATGTTCGAATCCGCCCCCAAGAGGTGTTGGACAAAACCTTCAAGAGGCTTAGACTTTTCACACTTCTTCCGCAAATGTAACATATACGGAAGGAAAGTGAGTCGGTGGTCGAAAATTACTCCGAGGAACCGTTCGTCGGGGACTACGGAAATTTGTATATCACGGATGCATATTTCGGGGTTGGGATGAATACACCGTTTGCGGCAAAAGTGCACACAGCAACTGTTGCTCAGAGAAATACTATGACCGCTCGTGTCACACCATTTAATTATATTATTGACGGCAGTTTGTAATTGCTGCTCAATATGTCTCATGTCCGAGCCTTCACAACAGATTTGTAGGTCGTTAACGTATAAAGAAGCCTGTATAGAGGGCGATAAAATGTTTAAAATGGGTGAAATGTGACATATAAAAAGAGTGACACTCAAAATACTCCCCTGAGGCACACTCTCAGCTTGAGTAAAAGGGGAAGAGAGCCACCCAGTCTTATTTTAAAAAGAGTGCGTCTAAATAAAAAATTCTGTATAAAAATAGGCAAATTGCCTTTAAGACCGTAATCATGTAGAGTGCGAAGAATCCCATAGCGCCAAGTACGATCACATATGCCTTCTCAATAACGAAGAATATAGAAACCGGATGATTCCAACAGACAAAAGCATTTTTTATTTTGCCTTCAAGCATGATTATGTTGTTGAGAGTAGACTTTCCTTTGCGGTAGCCTGACTCTGAATCACAGAAATGCATCAGTTCTTTTCTAGCTGATACACGAGACGGGCATTGACCATACGTTCGAGTGTCTTACAAAGGCAGCTCGTGAGTGCTATCGGTCGATAGTTGAGAGGGTTCTTTGGATCTTTTCCAGGTTTTAGGATGGGTGAGTGAGTGAGTGAGTGTAGGGTTTAATGGCGCAAGAGCCGATTTCGGCTAAGCTGCGCCAATCAATTGTTAAAATATTAAAAATCATTAAAAATACTCACATATAAAAGTTCACACATATATACAGCAAACAGATTTTGGTGGGGGGTGCTTTAGGATGGGAATCACTACATCTTCTTGCCATCTAGTAGGATACACCTGCTCCCTCCATATTCGGTTGAATAGGTAAAGGCGACTTATTAGTGATTCCTCGTTCAAATGGCGAAGCAATTCGTAGGATATTCCATCAGGACCTGAACTTCTATTGTGGGGCGGTGGCAAGACCCTCTTCATTTCAACATGTCAAAGTCACAGTTTTATGGTAGAGGCTGTCGGCACTTGAAGTTGATAAGTGTCAGCTCTAAACGATTGTTAGTCGCCTAAAATACATGGCTATATGAGTCGGAGCTGGATACACTAGTAAATGTTTGGCCGATCAAATTGGCCACATCAACAGGTGACGAGTAAATAGCGGACGATGATTCCAATATCGGAATGGTAAAGTCCTGATAAAGGCCATTCGCGGCTTTCACACTTCTCCATAACTGCTGACTTATAGTGGACGATGTGATTGAAGATACATACCGGATCCAAGATTCTCTCTGACTTTGACGTCGAATTTTACGAGCTGACGCTGTTGCACGTTTGAACGCTATGAGATTTTCACTGGTAGGGTATCTCCTGAAAATACCCACGCCCTCCTTTGTTCCTTTTTTACTTCTAGGCAGGCGGAATTCCACCAAGGTTTGCACAGCTTCCGTTTGGATTTCGAATACTTAGGAATTGCTGTATCAGCAGCATTCCTAATAGCTTCAGTGACATTTAAAACAGCATCATCAACTGTCCCGTCCTGAACCTTTACACCGGTTATAATTGCTAGCCGTGTGAATTTATCCCATTTAGCGCAATGAAAATGATATGTGGGAGGGCGATATTGTGCCCCCGCACCATTAACATGCGAGACTATTAGAGGAAAATGATCACTATTGTGTAGATCTTGTTCAACCTCAAAATTCCACAACATCATTTCGAGCAGTTGATCAGAAATCAACTGCTCGATCTGCCGCTCACGAGAATTTGTATCATCCTGCCCCACAGAGGGCTGTGTCCATTAAAGTCACCGAGCAAAATAAAAGGAGCTGGCAGTTGACTGACTAATCGATTCAAATCCATTTGTGGCACAACATCATTGAGTGGTAAATAAACAGAACAGACTGTGACTAAAGAATGGATAAGAATCCGTACAGCCACAGCCTGTAACGATGTGTGCAGTGTGACGACATTACTGGGATAGAGAAGGGTGAGTGAGTGAATATAGTGTTTAATGGCGCAAGAGCCGATCTCGGCTAAGCTGCGCCAAACATTTGTTTTCAATTTCCATAAAAATTCTAAAAAAATATAATCTGATATTTAAAAATTGACATGAAATAGAGCATAACAAAATATATAAATCATTAAAATTGTATTTAAAAAAAAATTTGTTTTTTTTCTCTTTCTTTTACACGATTAAAATACTATCAAACGAGTTTAAAAATTTCGAAAACAATGTAAAAAATGACTTTAAATCTGAACAAGTTATTTAGAAATAAAATTTTATATAATCAGTCTAATTATTTTTTCCGATTTCTTGTCGGTGTCATGTAGTGGCTAAAACCAGTTTCATAATGGCTATCCATCAATTGTTCACTGACGTTATAGAGTATCACATCCTCATCTTCTGAGGTGTAGTGCACATAACTCTTCTTCGGCTTGTGAGGTGTCATTTTAATTTCGATCTCTTGTTTTTTTGCTTTTGAACGCTTTTTCATATCCTTAAAATTTTGCTTCAAACTTTTTGCTGCTTTAGATGCAGCAGAGGTTCGACTATTGGATGTCTCTGTATCAAGTAATGGTATAGATGGAAGAATTTCAATTGGTAAGGAGTTGGATGAGGAAGCAGATATGTTGGATGACGTTTCCATAGGGCTGAACATATTATTCGTGGTGGAAATCACGGCAGTAGACATAGGAATAGGAGTGGCTGAGGTTCTGACACTGTATCTGCTATTGAAGAGGCGGCAGGCAAGAGGTTTGTCTGGGTTGACAATGATGTGGATATTGATGTATTTTGTTTTAAGAGGGATGAAGTTGGTTGAAGTAATTTTATAGGTGGACAAACTATTTTTGTTATATTTTCATCCGTTTGTGTGGAATTGCTTACAGTTATAAATTTGGCAGCCTGAGCGTAGGTTTGAGATGGTTGTGGGGCTATTAATTTTCGGGCTTCTGCATATGATATATTTTTATTAGATTTAATGGTTTGTATTTCTTTTTCGATCTTCCATTTAGGGCACAGTTTTGAATCGGAGGAATGAGGCTGTGAACAATTAACGCATTTCTGCTCCAGATTGCAATCTGTGGAAGGATGTCCAACAGTTGCACATCTAGAGCACGTCAATTGCCCACGGCAGGAAGTCTGCGAGTGTCCGAACCTCTGGCACTTAAAACAGCGCAGAGGATTCGGTATGTATGGACGGATTTTACAATTTAAATAACCTGCTTTTATATCAGTTGGGAGTTTCGGGCTATTGAATGTTAATATTAGATGTTTTGTAGGAATAATTGTACTATCTTTTTTAATTGTAATTCTCCTGACCTGGATAACCCCCTGATCAGAAAATCCATCAAGGATTTCTGCTTCAGGGGTGGTCAACAGGTCAGGTTCTCAAATGACAGCTCGACTGGAATTTAGTGATTTATGAGGACTTACGGTTAACGGGCAATCTAAAAAAGTTTTGGCCAATAGGAAAGACTTAGTTTGTAAGGCAGATGTAGTTTCAATAAGTAGGTCTGTGGATCGTAGCTTTTTAACAGATTTTGGATCTCCTCCTATTCCTTTTAGTGCTTTATGTATGGCAAATGTTGATTTCAGGGACATTTCTTTATTTGGTAGTGACAAGATTAAAAAGCGGGAATTAGTAGCAATGGTATCTATGTTGATGTTGGGTAAAACGAGGCCTTTACCCGGGCACGAAATTTCAGGATCCATGAAAGAGAGATGGTATTCATCCTGGTGCGGCTCCACCCACCACGGAGTTCAACAAGGGAGGCAGTGTGCCGGTCATCTGGCAAAAACCAGGCACGGCGCTTACCTGGAGTACACCCAGAATATAGTACTACAGCATTAGGGCGAGGATCCAATGGGTAAACCCCCACCCCTTATCTGCAGCACTAACCTACAGCAATGTCTCTCCGAGGACACCGGAGAGAAGTAACACCAGACGATTGACAGGAGCGGGCTCACTCCTGCCACCCGTCTACAGCGAAGCGTGGGCCAAAGGGAACGCAAAAGGTATCCCCAGGACACCCTTTTCCTCCTTAAGGGACGCCGCACACGGCAAACACGCGGGTCGGAAAACCAACGCAGTTAGTAAAACAATAATAATTTCACAAATAAGAGTAATCTCAAAATGAAACTAAATTAGGCCAATACACCAATGAAACTAAATTAGGCCAATACAAAAGGATAATTAAACTAAGTTAATAATAATGAGTGATGTAATACATTTAAAATTAAGAAATTTATTATTAACATGTTTTTCTCTCTTAATTACAGGTCTGTGGTCTCGACGGGAAAGAAAGAAGGATTTAATTGGATGACAAGAAAGAGGGTCGAAAATAGAGAAAGATAACTAGGGTATCCCGGGATTGTGAAGCCTGTGTTTACCAAAGACAGTAAACCCCTTGGGAAAAGGAAAAGATCACTAGGGCACCTCGGGATTGTGACACCCGTACCTACCTAAAGGTGAGCCCCCTGAGGGGGGATAGAGATGGGACGTGAACAGGCATACACCACCAGTTGCAGATGCATTGCCATCTACATCCCGTCGTACACAGTTACAACCATGCACTCGCATTGTCATGGTACTCTTCAGAATAGTCTCCTGAAGAGCGACACATGCGGGCTGGTACGTGGATACGATGGATTTGAGATCATCGAGTCTAGTCCTCAAACCACGGCAGTTCCATGAAACAAAGGAGACCATTATAAGGTTGCACTCACTCGGCTTTCGGAGCTAGGAGTCGAAGGATCTGGTATTATGGTCATAAATTCATCATCCAATGGATGTAGTTCGATTGTATCCGAATCATTCACGGGTTGGGTTTTTTTCGAAAAGTTTGAAACTTTTTTTGGGAGTTTACTCCCTTTCATTTCCTTTTGGTGGGACCTTCGACTTTTCAGTCTTTTCGGTGAAGTGCTAGGGAGTTAAGATATTATTTTTCTTGCGGGTGGAGGGGAGTTCTTTTCCCCCTCTTCTTTAAAGTTTTGCTCCGAAACTTGCATTGAAAAATCCTGAAATTTTTTTTTGCCACCTTTGCATAACCTATACCAGAGACTGGCGTTCGTGAAGACACAATACGCCAAGTCTCCGGATAAGATACTTTATTTTTTATTTTAACTGCCGTTATCTCCTTTTCGGTAATCCACGTTGGACAGGACCGGGAAAACGATGAATGGTCCCCTTTGCAGTTAAAACATCGTTCCTTGGCTTTGCAGTCATTGCTATCATGGCCCACCTCTGCACATCTAGCGCAGGTTGGTTGGCCACGGCAGACTGTTTTGGAGTGTCCGTATATCTGGCACTGGAAGCAACGTAGCGGATTCGGAATATATGGTCTTACAGGGCAATGGAGGTACGCGACCTTAACGGACTGGATGAGGTGCTTAGTATTAAGCACCTGTCCATCTCGTCGAATCGTAGTTCGTCTGACTCCTCAGATCTTTTGATCCTGCATATGCTCCAATATTTCCTCTGTGGTCACATTCAATAAATCCGCTGCAGAGATAACGCCTCGTGAAAAATTTAAGCTGTTGTGTGGAACGACGGTTATGTCAAAGTATGCCATTTACGGAGATTCATAAGAGCGGTCGATTTTTTCGCCGATGTCACTTCAAGGAACAAGTCCCCGGAGCGCATCTTACGGATTGTCTTAACCTGCCCTATACTACTCGTGATCGCCTTCTCGATCAAAAAAGGTGATACGTCAGAAAGGTATTCGGTGTTTTGATTATGAAGAATCTAGCAGAATCGCTAAATTCTTTTTGGTGTGTATTGGATGATAAGTTCGGTTTTAGGTTTATGTCCATTTGTTGCTCCACTACGGGAGAAATTGATGGAGACTGGCCTCCATCGGGGCACAAAGAAAACCCTGGACTCGATGACGGGGTCGAATTCTCGACCCTTTCAGCCCAGGAAAGAGTAGTTGATGACGGTAAAAATAGGATAACTTGGTCTCCATAGGAGGCGGCAAAACGATATTATCTTTAGTTGTCATCATTATTTTGCAACACGGATTCTTCCAGTTCCAACGGGCCCCCGCCAGATACCGAATTCCCACACTTTTCCAATGTTCCAAGTGTAACCGCCGGAGGATTCTTCAAAGCTAGACGGCGGCGAAACCCCCATAACGTGCTGCCGGCCACGGTCCAAGGCCGAAGCCAAGGAAGATATCTCGATATGAACGAGTCCCCGCTGCCTAGCCATCCACTACCAAGGCCTTCAACCTCTAGGACGTTTTCGGCATAACGTACCTCACATCCGTCGCCAGCGACGCCCGCAACTCTTCCGCCGCATACCCTTTCCCGCAAGGGTCCTTTCCACTGCCCAAATAGTATTCCTCGCGGGAGAGGTTACAGGGTGGTACTGAGACCCCTTAGAGCTAACGGCTAGGTACGCAGCAGATCGGTATTGATACGCTGCCGACCTGTTACTATGTTAATTAAAAAGAACGCTTCTTTTTTTAAAATTTTTATGAAACATCTTTTAATTTTTTTTCGGATTTTTGAATTTTTTTTAACACTATTATTAAAAATAAAAAAGGTAAACTGCAATCGTGGGTTATTTAAATATAACAGTGATTTCTTATCACAAAAACCATAAACCAAAAGAACTCCCCAAAGCAAACAAATGTCTAAAGGGAAAAAAAGGGGGAGAGAGGAGAGGGGAAATAAAGATCACTGGAGTCCCTCGGGAGCGTGAATCCCGTACTCAACTAAAGAAGGTGAGCCCCCTTAGGGGGATCCACGCTGTTGAAATTCTGGGATTACAAAATCCTTCAGCATATCGTGGTACCGTTTTCCTGTGACAGAACAGGTTTGCATTCCATTTTGTTTATCTCTTAAATAAATAAGGTTCAATGAGGAGAGTAGCTGTGAAACCACACCATATTGTCACTTTTTTGGAATTCCTGGGTTTTTTCTGAAAAGAGAGGATTTTCCACTGCCCAAATCCGACAATAGTTGGTGTTAACTTGGCCACCCCTTTCTTCGTCACTCCACAGAATGTTCCATAGCCAAGTGACGTCAACCACTATTTGAGTAAGGGACTGAAGTGCAAAAATGTTACGGACCTCTGGTTCCGTTCTTCAATTGATGCACAGTCTTGATTTTGTCTGAATAAAAATGTAAAATCCACCATAAGATTTTTTGCAAAGTGGGATACGGCGTATCCAATACACAGGATACAACTGCCACACTCACATTTCCATCCGGAGACTGACTGCTGACTTAAACGACCGCAGTAGCCACACTTTCGATGCGCAGAAGACGGGATGTGTTTTCGTCCTTTACCTAGAAGAATGCCAAGTTTTCCAGATGTTTGAAATTTCTGTATCATCTTGCGTAGGACGTATGGAGACATTGGACCTCTCCGTATTCGCTTCATACAACGGAATTCTTTCAAAGCTGCAACAGAGTTCTTCTGGTTCTGGTAGAACAATTTTGCAAATATCGCTTTTTCTTTCAACGTAGGCATGATGAGCTTGCAAAGAAGCAATACTTCTCAAGCAGAGAGATAGAGAGAATCCACCTTTCTTTTATCCAAGAAATAATGCTAATAGGCATGCGCTGAAACACAAAAGCTGTATCTGATTTTAAATATATACGCAAATTTGTACCATTTGTTTAAAAATGTTACTTTATACTTTTGACGCATTTTTTAAAAACATATTAAAGGTTATGTGTATTATAGCGCCATTGACTGGCGAAAATTTAGACTAATTTTTTTTTATTTAATAAATATGAAGCTCATCATTTGAATTATTTGTACAAATTTTATTTCACTTGGATCAATAGGACGGATTCTAGATCCCTCTGAAGTGAGCAACTTATTGCTTTTATTGCAAAAATAGATCTTTACCTGCGGTAAAAAGGCATTTCATTTCCAAATCGATTTTTATTCTTAATTACCACTTTTTTAAACAGAAATTTTTCTATATACCTAAATTCATTTAAAAAAGGTCACTATTAATTTCCGTTTTTTAATGTGATCTACAATTGTGAAGTGGGTGAGAATGCTTTGACATAGTGTTCTTGAAACTGTGGGACGTGATAGCCTTTCAGGAAATCGAAAATCAAGGATTTCACTTTTTTATTAATTTAGTATGAAGAAGCAAATCAAACAATATCCATTCTGACTTAATCAAGAATTAAATATGTTTTACACTGAGGTACAGAAAAGCAATTCAAAAAATTAACACACGAATTTAATTGCTGTTATGGAGAGGTTCTGCATTCGGAAGTACGTTGGCTCAACAAAGGAAATTTTTATAGCGGTTTTAGATGAATTGTTAGCCGTTTAATAATTTTTTAAGGAATGTTTTAAAACTTATCCAGAAATTGAAGAGTAATTGGCTGTAGGATGTTTTCTTTGAGGAAATCGGTATAAAACTAACAAAAAGCAACCTGTTTTGCCCAAAAAAGCTTCCTCTTCCCAAGCATGTAAATCTCGACATTTTTCTCCTACAACTGACATCTTTCCCGGTTTTGCATTTTATTACCCATCATTCTTGTTCTGGATTGTCAATATTGATTCTGTATTCCGTTTCCGTCGTTTTTATCGAGAAATTTCAGGTTTTTCCCCAAAAGGCGCTTTCTGTTGGACATTTTGGAACTAATTTTTTAAAAATTAAATTCCGGCAGCGCATCTGGAGTATAGCCCAAAAACAAAATTTCATTGCATTCCGTTCACTGTACTGTAGTGTTCACCGGTATTTCTGTATGCACTATCATGCAACGACCAATAGTCGAAATAAAAAGATGTGAATGTCGACCGCAATGTCGTCGACCTAATAAATCTGGAATACCATTCTTTTAAAGCAGAATGTAGTATCAATTATTTTATCATGGAATTAGTTTTCTATACAGTCATTGCTTCCTTCCGATTATTCATTTCCCCGTAACAAATAAAACCCATTTTAAATCAAAAAAGATTTTTAATATCAATTGAAAACTGACGCATTATTAATGAAACCTGCTAAAAAGTTTATTGTTGTAGATGCACACAACGGATCGCCAACCATTCCTTTTTTTATATAATTATCAAAGCAAAATTACATCAATATACATTGCTAAAATTATCTTCGCCATCAAAGAAAGCCGCTAATATTGTGAGGGAAAAGACAGAACATTTCAGTAAAGATTTAGAAAAGTTTTTTATTAAGTGCGCTTTATTTTTAATTAATTGCAAAACTAGTCATTTGCAAGGTTGCCAAGCCTGCCTAATACTACCACTAATAATCATCCAATTTCGGAAATATGGGGGTCATTGCAAGTAAAAATGTAGAACGGTCAATGGGGTACATGATCTCTGACGAGGTCTTCATCCCCTATCTTGTATCTGAGTGAGCATTAAAAATTACACTTGCCATGTTTAGTGGAAGGTGGGGAAAATTATGAAAAGACAAATTTAAAAGTTAAGAATTAAAATTAAGAAAGTACATTAGATTGCGACCTGAAATTATAATAATATAGAGAAATATTGCTGGTGCTATTTTTATTTGCGTTGGTGAAAGTGTGTTATACTAGTGCGTAATACTGTGTTGACCACGGCTAACTCCGTTGCCAGAAGCTAGCGTACAGCCAACTGAATCAATCAGTGATTATAAATAAGTTGCTAACAATATGGGGAAAAAAATTATGTAAAGCTAATATATATTTAAAAGAGTGGTAATTAGGAGAAATAAATATTTGGAACTTTTTTAAAAAAATAAGAAAAAGACATGACATTTCATGGCCTTTTGTAATGAATGAAAGCTGTTTTTAAGAAAATTAAAACTAATCCAGTGAAAAAAAGGACAAATGGCTAACATATTTTTTATGCACTGATCTCTTTACAGAAAGTTTCATCGCCATCTGGCGGGGAAAATAAAGACATTAGATCGTCCATTCTAAGTTTCCCTCGTTTGAAATTTGATTAGGTGTTGACATAATCATGTCCCTTGTGTTCATTCTCCATGAATTAATAGGAAGAAAATATCTCCGTTAGAGCCCCCAATTTCGAATGGTCTTCAATGCAGAGTTGGAATCGTTCGAGTTAAAGAAGGAACTAAAAGTATTTGTGAAATTTAATATTGTGTTTCGGCATTACGTTAAATTAGAATAACTTTTCAAGTCACATGACTTAGTTAATCAAGGATCATAAATGACCCTGTCATTGATGATTGGCGTTTATTCTCTTAGAGTGCATAGGAATAGAGTAAGCAAAGGAGAATGTGAAACTGCGAAGTATTTTTCAGCGACATCTAGTGTTTGAGAATTGCAATGATGTTACACATGAAAAATAATTTTGGAAATTAAACATTTACAGGTAAGCCTCCTTTAACGCGGTACTTGTGCAACGCGATTTCGCTGCAACTCGTTTCAGATATTGAGTATTTTTTTCCATAACGCGGTTTAAATTTTCCTACAATGCGGTTACGCTTCAAATAAAAAATTACATAAAGTGGCATCACTGTAGATTTTTTTCAACACTGGCAACCCTTGACTACTCGAATTATCGAAAAAAAATCAATCAGGTAAACTACGCATTTCACAATTCACTTTTTTCTGTTAATATCTACACGTCACAAGTGTCGTGTAGATATTAACTCCTAACAACGCGATTTCTTATAATGCGGCTTTTTTGAGGAACGTATCTACCTCGTTGTAGGAGGCTTACCTGTAATTCAAATTAAAGATCGATTTTATTAAGTTTTTTTTCTTGTACATTTTCATTACCTTTAACAATTCTATGACCAGGTTTCAGTTAAACAAAATTTCTTAAGAACAGTATAGAATGGATTTTGAAATTTCTGAATCGTAAATTTTCATTCATGTATACCATTTGTAGAGAGAATAAGATATATATATTCTGAAAACTAAAAATTTTTTAGAATTAAAAATGTAACTTTGCTTAAGCTTTCGTTCTCAATACTTGGAAAAATTAAACATGTCATTGGAGCGCCATCTATAAGCGATGTTGCTAAATTCTCAGAAATGTTTAGTGTTCGTTATTTTAGAGTTAAGCTTGAATCTTATGAACTCTTAGTTTTTACTTAAAAACAAGTACATGTACATGGAGATAACATATTTTCAGAAAGGTTTAGAACTTTTAAATATAGATGCGATATTAATTTTTGTACCAGTATATTTGTTAAAGAATATTATTAGTTTATAAATTAATATTTGGTACTGTTCTGTTTCAGTGCTGTGAGAGAGATTTGTGTGCTTTGTTTACTGACCGTGAAGAACACGGCAATATTACTGGCCGCTAATACTAGTCGGCAATGTGCATTACTAAATTGCTGTGCGCAACTTTTCTCTACAAGAAGGCAAAGAAACAAAGAAAATATACTAAATAAAAAAAAAAGATTTTAATAATCAACTGCAGCAGGTCTCCTCACAGTGCTTTTTCTTGCGTATGGCAATTCTCAGTGGTACTACTGCACAAATTTGACAATGTTTGAGTGTAGGCTCAGGGCCACCGCGTGGGTATGTAATATTAAAACACGTTTGTTTTATTGTTTTTATTATTATTACATGAATTTAAAAAACAAAGCAAAAGTGATATATAATAAAATAAAACATAAAAATAAGAAAATATATGGATTCTCCTAGCTTTAGCAGCTACAAATGCTCCTATCAATTCCTTTATAAATCCACAATTTCCTCCAAAATTTCGCTCTCTATGGATATAATTGACAAGTCCGATATATAATCTCTCCTGCGCCATAGTAGATCGCATGTAGTTCTTTTTATAATTTTAAGTTTTGAAAAACTTCGTTCTCCAGTAGCCACCGGAACTGGCGGGGTTAAAGAAATCCGTAAAGCTATTGCAATATTTGGAAATGTATTGAAAAGATTGTTTTCATAAATATAATTTAAAACATCAATAGGTGACATATCCTCTTTGGTAAAACATCGCAAAGATTTTATTTCTTCGAAAAAATTTAATACAGCACAATGTCCTTCTCATTAATATTTTTAGTATCCGTTAATTTTTGTTCTAATTCTTTGCAATGTTTTAAAACTTCATTGTCACTCCAGTTTTTAAAATTTAATCCATCAATGTCCTTTTCATTAACATTTTTAATATCCCTTAATTTTTTTTAGAACATGTTTCTAAAAAAATATTTATTGCACGAAATAAAAAAAAATTAAATTTTAATTTCATTTACAAAATGCATCATATGATTTTCTCTCAATATGTTATTTGAAAGTCGAAAGCCCATTTATGTCATTTGCTACTAAATAAGGATTCAGGTAAAGAAGCTAATTTAACTGAAAATTTAGAAACAATATTTTTTTTCAGAATTTTTAGTGTGAAATTTTTTTTTCTTTCAGCTTATTCAAAATATTTAAGTAAACTAAACCAATATTAATACAAATTACTAAAAAGCATTTTTATAAGCAATTGAAATATTGAAAACATCTCAGGTACATAATAATTATAAACATTTAATGAAAAAGCTATAATTATTAGTATTTTTTTTATTATTTGGAAATTGAAATTGTATATCAGAAATATATAAATCAAATTCTACCCAATTAAAAGGTTAAGATTTATCCGGGTTTTATAGAGATAAATAAAAAGGTGCTTTTTGAATTATTTTGTTAATTTAAAAGATAAAAGTTTTATCTTAATTTCTTTTTTTGAAAAAAAAAATAGACTGGACGTTACTAACCGAGGAGGTTTAAGGTAAAATCTAACTAAATTTATGCTAAGTATTAAAAATTTGTAACTAAAGCGTCATAAAAGCATTTGTTTTTACTCCCTTTTTCTGTGTAACAGGAACTAAATTTTAACTTTTATCTGATAAATGTTTAAAATTAACATGTATTTTTTAGTTTTTCACTACAGATAGAAAAGTAAGTGTGTTTTTAAAATAGCAGCGAGCTACCACAGTATACCAACTGTCCAAAACACATTTGAAATTCAAGAATTTGCAAAAATTCAATATTAAGTAAGCAAGGGCCCAGATCGAAAAACATGACAAGTTTGAGATCCTCAGTTCTAAGCTATGATGCTGACGCGTGCTGTGTTTTATTTCATAACTCAATACAAATACTCACATAATTTAGACTCTACAAAATATATATTATGTTACAGGTACTCAGCTACTCTTTCTATAAACTTGCAAATTTTCTGCCTGTAAATTAATGTTTACATAGAAATTTTTAATATTTACAAAACAACCTGATTTTACTGTGAATATTAAATTTTTTTTTTTCTGATTGCAATCCATTAAAATTCCCTTCAGTTTGATCGTTAGAGGAATATCTAAAATTTAAATGTTACAATTTCTTTGTCATTTGGTTGAATAGTTTGGCAATGTATGTTGGTTTATGCATAAAAATTTTCAAATTTAATGAAAATTTATGCAATAATACTTATGTAAGAATATTTTTTGATCTTTGTATGTTTGAAAAGTTACATCATATACATACATACCTTACAAAAGATAGTATCATTTTTTAAGAACTGTTATTCAACTCTTTTTTTAAAAAAATAATATTGTGCAGATATATTGCTTGACATGAATTTTTTTTTCGTAAAAGTTAATGTACATCACGTACTGTTCCATAACGTACATAAAGTTCATTGACAATTTTTTGTAGTTTTTTCACTTTTTGTTTTTTATTGGCTTATGTTTAAGATATTAAGATTGTAGAATGTTCGAAGAACTGTCGTATATCAGTCGATTTTTTTTTCAATGATACTCAACAGCTATGAAAAAGTAAAACATCGTGTACATAAAATAAAAAATTCTCAAAAATGAAAAAAAAAAAAAAAACTCTCCATTCCCTTCTTTTTTGTGATTTTAAGTAAATTTCAAATGCTTTACGATATGATTAGGGAATTCCAGAGAAATATATTTCTCATAAAGTAAGAATAATTTTAACACAAATGGTTTATTTTAGTAACCAAATGTTCAGTGAATAATCTGGTTACGATAAATTTGAATTTTTAAATCTTTGTAGGATAGAAGACATACACAGTGTTAAATCCAGAATATGTTGAATTGTGCACATAATATAAATCACATCACAAACGTTGTACTAAAAAGTAAATGAAATTTTCAACAAAGAATAAGTCCACAAAATTAAGGCAACAAATTTCATATTAACCAGCCTTTCTATCATTTACACATGTTGTAAACATTAATTTACAATCAACTTTTGTTTCCTTATTTATTATGAAAGCAAATCTTTCTGTTTCTGAAAGCTGGTTTTTCTGTAGTATCATTTGAATCAAGAATATTTTACTGCATTTATTATATTATTATTTTATAAAGAAAAATTCAGAGAATTTATAAAGTAAAGTGAATTCTAGACTGGAAATCGGTATATTTTCAAGAAAGAACCAGTTGTTAGTGAAACAAGATATCGAAAGTATCAGACACCTACTTGATATGAACTTCCAGGAAAAAGATCCCCCATCCCAGCAACAGTCGCGTTAAGACTGTTATGCTCCAATTAATATATTTAACATATTATTTATAAATCAAGTTTTGCACACAGGCATTACCATTTTCCATTTCTTCAAAAATGAAGAAATATTATAGATATTATTTATTTTTATTTCTATAGCTCAGTGCAAGTGCGATCAGTGTCAAAATATCAATGCTGGAAATTAAACTTTGAAATTTCGTTTAAAAAAACCTCAATACCAGTACTACCTTAAGTACTACTTATTGGAATTTCTTGTTTACACTAGTGAGTGAGTGAGTGAATGAATGTAGGGTTTTATGGCGCAAGAGCCGATTTCGGCTAAGCTGCACCAATCAATCGTTAAAATATTAAAAATCATTAAAATACTCGCATATACAAGGGGTGATCAAATGAAAAGGTACGAAACGACATAAAAATGAAACCGTTAAATATTTGCATATTCCGCCAAGGGAGAATGTAGCGAGAGATCTCGGGATGCCATTGGAGACTCTGACTGAGATCGGATCATGCGCAGGTGCCCGCATGCGCAGGAGAGCGCAAAGACTCTTATAAAAAGCGGCGTCCAAATGATGCGAGCACAGAATTACTCGAGCACAGAAAAAGCATTAACTCCGATGTGTACTGTGAGACACTCCGACGCCTACGCAGGTCCATCAAGAACAAAAGACCGGGGCTGCTCACGGAGGGTGTGGTTCTGCTCCATGATAACCCGCGTCCACACGTCTCCAGAGTCACACAAATGGAACTGGACAAGTTCCAATGGGAGACGTTGGACCATCCGTCCTACAGTCCGGACATGTCACCCTGCGATTTCCATGTGTTTGGTCCACTGAAGAAACACCTGAAAGGAAAGCGCTTCAACTCGGACGACGTACTCAAGGACACTGTGAAGGACTGGGTCTCATCACAGCCACAGGAATTCTGGGAACAAGGAATCCTGCGGCTTGTTCATCAGTGGGATCGTTGTGCTCAGGCCTATGGTGTATATTTTGAATAAAGTCTATATTTGTACCCACCGTGTCGTTTCGTACCTTTTCATTTGATCATCCCTTGTAAAAGTTCACACAAATAAGCAGCAAACAGATTTTGGTGGGGGATGCCCCACCAAGTCAAATAAGGTTAAAATAAATCAGAGGAAAAAAATATTTTTATATACAGGTAAAAGTTTTAATATAACAAGATTTTGGTGGGGATTAACCCCACCAAGTCCGATAAGTATGATTCATATAATTTTAATTTTTGTGTTTCGTCGGGGTTAATAATCATTTTTCAGTTTTTTCTTCACTCTTTCTTGGAGTAATAACGTGCAAAAATCCCTCTTGTCTCCAGGTATCATTTTTCCAGTACTCTTCCGACAAGAATTTTATTGTTTCCTTTTTCGGTGTTTGCACCTCTTCTCTTCTACGTCATACATAATCATGTCCTCATCTGAGGTGTCTTGAATAGGTGAACTTTTTCTCGGTTTATGGGGTGCCATTTTAATCTCTATTTTTGGTTTTCCAGTGTTAGATATGTTTTTGGTACGACGCCTTTTTTTACGACGTTTTGAAGCCTGAGATACAGAAGTTGTATCTGTTGATGCTAAGCTATTGGATTCGGAGGTAGTAGCTATGGTAGTAGATGTTGTACAGAGAGAGAGATAGGTGGGAGTTTCAACAACAACAGAAGAGGGATGAATAGTTGATTTCGAAGAGGATTCAATAGGTAAAAACATTATCGGTGGTGGAAAGTACGTTATTAGATAGAGGAATAGGTGGCTGAGATTCTGACACAGTAGCTGCTATTGAAGAGGTTGATGTCAAGGGTTGTGCTTGCGTTGAAAATGATGTGGAAACCGCAGGAGTGGATATATTGGATGTGGAAGGGACGTTGTTGTGCAAAAGATTTGCTGACTGAGAGTCTGATGTTGTAGCAGCTATTAGAGACGTGGATGGCAAGAGATCTGCTTGAGCTGAAGATGGAGAGACTGATAGAATAGAGAGAGAGATAAATTTTGTTTCGGAAGTGAAGAAGTTGAGAAGTTTTAATGGTGCACATATAATTTTAGTGATATTTTCATCTGTATGTGTAGAAGAGGATGTTACTGATGATTTAACAGCCTTGGAGTATGTCTGTGATGAAAGAGGGCTAATAACTTTCGGGCTTCTAGGTAAGTTATGTTTTTATTAGTTTTAATTTCTTGTATTTGCTTTTTAGTTTTCCATTTTGGACAAAGTTTGGAATAGGTGGTATGGGGTTGAGAGCAATTAATACATTTAGGCTCTAGAGTGCAATCTGTAGAAAAATGCCCCACAGATGCACACTTAGAGCACGTTAGTTGGCCGCGGCAGGAAGTTTGAGAATGTCCGAACCTCTGACACTTGAAACAGCGCAGAGGATTCGGTACATAAGGACGGATTTTACAGTTTAGGTAACCAGCTTTTATTGTGGAAGGAAGTTTCGGGCTATTGAATGTTAAAATTATATGTTTCGTAGGAATTATTGCAGCATCTTTTTTAAATGTGATTCTCCTGACCTGAATTACACCCTGATTGGAGAATCCATCGAGGATTTCCGAAATGGGGGGTGTTCAATAGGTCAGTTTCAGATATGACACCTCGGCAAGTGTTGAGTGATTTATGAGGACTTATTGATACGAGTAAATCTAGAAAATTTTTTGCGAGAAGAAAAGATTTGGTTTGTACGGCAGAGAGTGTTTCAATTAATAGATCACCGGATCGCAGTCTTTTAATAGATTTAGGTTCACCACCTATTCCTACAAGAGCTTTGTGAATAGCAAAAGGTGATTTAGTCGACATTCCGTTGTTCGGTATAGAAATTAGTAAAAATCTCGTATTAACAGAAATCTGATCAATGGTTAGGGTGGGTAAAATAAGGCCTTTACCCGGGCACATCAGCATTGGATCCATAAAAGAAAACGGAAATTCATCCTGGCGTGCCTCCACCCACCACGGAGTCCAACAAGGGAGGCAGTGTGCCGGTCAACTGACATTTGTCAGGCTCGGCGCTTACCTGGAGTACACCCAGAATATAGTACTACAGCATCAGGGCGAGGATCCAACGGGTAAACCCGCCGCCCCTTATCTGCAGCACTAACCCTAAAGCAATGTCTCCGATGAGAATTATCACCAGCTGATTGACAGAAGTGGGCTCACTCCTGCCACCCGTCTACAGCGAAGCGTGGGCCAAAGGGAACGCAAAAGGTATCCGCAGAACACCATTTTCCTCCTTACGGGACGCCGCACACGGCATACATGCGGGTTGACAAACAACGGTGTTAGTAAAACACAATACGAATATCGAAAATAAAATCAATAATAAAGGAATCAAATTAATGTATCACAAAATAAAAACAAAACTGTGTTAATAACAATATATATAAAGAATATAATTTAATAACAGTATAGATAAAGAATTTAATAACAAAAAAGAAATTTTCGATTTTATAATCATGTATATTTAAAAAATTTTAATCTGTGTTCTAGACGGGAAAGGAGGGAAGAATGAAAGTAATGACGAGAAGGAGGGTCGAAAATAGAGAAGGATCACTAGGGTATCCCGGGTTCGTGAAACCCGTGTTTACCAAAGACAGTAAACCCCTTGGGAAAAGGAAACGATCACTAGGGCACCTCGGGATTGTGACACCCGTACTCACCTAAAGAAGGTGAGCCCCCTGAGGGGGTCTTGTTTACACTAATAATTAAACTTTATAAAACTGTTCTTCCATAGAAAAGTTTGTTTTTGGAAGATGTATTCAAGCAAAGAAAACAAGTATTGTTGCATATTAATCAACATAAAAGTACTATAAAAGTCCATTGAAATATATACATAAAATAATGACGAAAATCTTAAAATTAGCTGATGTAACACGGAAAATTTACGAAATAAAAAATATTTTTAATTAGATTTCATAGGGCTGTACGTTATTTTCACTGCTTCTTTTGTAAAGGAAAGCAAATAATAAATGTATGTTTTAATTTTATTTTAATATGATAAAAATGTTTGTACATTTTTTTAAGTCTCAAGCGAAAATACAAAATAAATCAAAAGTAAATTCATAATTACCGTTTTCAGTTTTAAAGGAATGAAGTAAAATTGAAGAAATTACCGATTTAAAATTGCGTCAACTCTCTTTCTTTGTAAAAAAGTGATTTCCTGAAGGCAGTGGCGTAGCTAGGTATTTAAAGGCCCTGGTGCAAAAAAAAAAAAAAAAATGAGGGCTCTATTTTATTTGAATTCTATCAAGTAAAAATATGGGAATATTTTAAATATTACAAAGCTACAATTTTTACTTACTGCCTTTACTTCTTGGCGTTGTTTGCTCTTAAACGCACCCAACTTGGTTTCTTTCTTTCTTTTTTTAATCTATAATTTTAGTTTTATAATTTATCTAATAGGATTTATATGTGCTTGAGTATTTACTGACGTTAAAAGGAAGCAGAAACGAAATGCTAGGCTGTAAAACGGTTGTAGAATCCCTAGCTATTAATTTTTTCGAGAGGACCGAACTCACATCCAACAGAGGGGTTAGAGCAGGTGTCGGCAACCTTTTAGCTGTGCCGTGCCAAACCAGCCTACCAACATGTGTGTGTGTGTGTGGATTCAGCGTGCCATACAATAGGCGTGCCATACAAATATTTGAAACAATTCTATTCCCACGGCAATACATGTAGAGTTAGGAAGTAGAGGTGAAAAATACAGAGATTTAGAGTTTTATTATATTAAAAATAAACTATTTAAAAATAAAATATTTTATTAACATAAAAATAAACAACATAAATATATAACTATTCCTTCAACATAAAACTGTACACATAAATATTTATCTATCTTTTAAGAATTCTTATTGTAAAAAAAGGAGTAAACATAAAATATGACTATTCTTCAATATAAATAAAATTTAAATTTGTGTATTTTTAAAGATATTTATAAAATTAGAAATAAACAACATAAAACATAAGTGCTCATGCAACATAGTTAAATAAAAAAAATTAAAAATTTAATGGGAACCTTGACTTTGCAGAGCTCTACTTAATGTCTTAATATCAGATGTACAAATTGTTACTTTCGATTTGACACAGAATTCGGAATGTTCAGCTGTTAAACAATTTCTAAGTGGACTTAAAATATATTTCATCGGAAAAAATTTGTTCACACAGATAGATAGTACGTGAAACTAAAGTGGAAATTGTTTGACATAAAAATGTAATTTATTTTTTATACCCACAATTCTTTCTAAGACCACATTTTTCATTAGAATTCTTAAATATGGCCTGGTGTTTCGTTTGAAAATGTCTTTGTACACTTGGCATACGACATACAACACTTTCGCTACATGGCATACATACAGCGTGATCTTTTTGTTGCACAAAACCATATTCGTTCGTCCAAAAACCGCGAGCATCAAGCTTTCTTTTTTGACTCGTTTTTTGATTCAATATCTCACTATGAATTGTTGCAATAATTAAACAAAAAAATGTAAGTTTTCGCAATAAAACTAACACACAAACACAACGTGACAAAGTCAAAAGTAACCTAAAAAAAACAAAGACACACGACGTGCACATCAAACTATATTCAACTTTCGACGGAAATCATACTCAATATTCGTA
>BMAO01030423.1:0-18851 GCA_019973975.1 Trichonephila clavata
AATTTGTTTTATTTGGTTAATATCTGGTCTTACATCTATATATCAATCGATAAAATTAATAATTTACGAGCTTCTTAAATTGTATTGAAGTGTTAAACTAAAAAATTTAGATCTTTTTGGTTCAGATAATTTTGTCATATATTCTTAAAGCATTCATTATAAGATTTTAACATTGAAATTTATGCTTCGTAAAATGGAAAGATTTCTAAAATGTTCTGAGCGTTGGATAGTTATTTCTTTCTTCTAACTTTATTAATAATTTACATTTAAAAAATCCACATGAATCTTTCAAACAAGGTATTTCAGCTGATTTACAAAGATTATTTTTTCTATTAATCTTATTTGAAATTAAAGCATTAAGAAAATTCAAATTATTTTTTAGCAGAAATTGGCAATTCTTCTATGGAATAAAATTAAAAAGAGTTTTTAAAAATTATAAAACATAGAATGATCGTAAGTACTTAAATTTTTTATATACTAAGCATATAATGTTACAAATATTCGAAAATTTTTTCTAGTAACTTAAAGTGTTTTAAAAAACTAAGCAATAACTAATATAAAAGAAAAATTTAACTGCAGAATATTTTTTCTTGATTTGATTAATGGTTCTAAAAGAGTTCTAAAAACAAGTATTTTTATTTCAAAAATTCGGATGCAAGCTGTAAAATACAATTATCAAAAAATTACCAATATTATTTAAAGTGTAACTATTTCTATTAGGTAATGCTGTTAAAATACTCTTCTTAAACTTGCTTTTTACACTATTAACCAAGAAGTAATTGGACACTTTTAATAGAAGGAGAAATGGTATAAGCAATAGTTTGGGGAGCCTCTCTGTGTAATCACAGGTGGTTATCCGGGCCATATTTTTCATCAATGATTTTCCAAATGCAATCGGTATTTGGTTTTTTTGTCTTGGAAAATGAAAGCCCTGTTCCCCCAACGATTCAGTACGGCGGTGACTTCTGCTTCTTTTGTCAATGTTCCAAATCATCCGATACATATTGGCAAGGGAGTTAGTCCAGAGTGGCCATGTATCAAAATCCTTGTGGTTCCTTTTTAAAGGCCATTTTACTTTTATGTTTTTTTTGTTCGCAAATGTGTTAGTTTGGGGGGACCGTATCATTGATACGGGTTGTAGCGCCACTTCAGGATTATACGGCGTTAGCTAAACCCCTGGTTAAGGTTAAGACCCTATCCTAGTCAGCTGTAACACCAAATTCATTTGTATTCAAACTAATCCATGGTGGTCTATTCAACATGACAGCTGGACCATCCGAAAAACAAGAATGGCTCAACCAGCAAACTACCTCAATGTAGGAAGCCTATGGTCAACTAGAATGGACCAGTTGACCATAAATGATATTGTGTCCAAGGATATCAGGATGTACTAAGATAAACATTCCCAATTCATAATATCACCTCCACATGCAGTAACCAGATTCTACCATCCCCTTGGATATGTGCAATTCATTACTTACTACCCCTGTTCCTGCTTTTCTACTGTCGTCGGGGTTTGCACATAGTTTTTGGAACTGCACCACTGTGCTAGTGATTAAAGGCTTTTTTGTGATTACATGATAACAAAACCTACACTTGCCTTCGAAAGTCTGTGTACAGACAATTATCTTTTATACTTATGCAAAGATCGCTAATTAAATTAAGTCTTTCTGAATCAATACTATGTTTACTGATTTCTCTAACGAAGTAAATTAAAATAGTGTAAGCAACAATCACTTGATTATTATGTAAACAAATACAACTATTTATAATTTAAACGACACAAATTGGTGAGCTTCAAAAGTTTACGTTTACTGGAATAAAACATTTTCGATAATGGATTGAAAGAAAACGTAGTACTTTTTAAGCTATTCCCTTCTTTTTATTACTCTCTCAACATATATTGCAGGGATACATCAAACTTTGTTGTTTCTTCTGCGGTTATTTGGTTCCATTTCTCTTCCATGACGCATTTGAGCATTTCTTTGGATGTTGTTACGTTCTTCTTGGTAATTTATTCAAATGAATACCTAACAGGTTGTATTGTGCTTAGGTTTAGAATAGAAACTGGAATGTGTGTGTGTGGCTTGCGGGATTGGTTCCGTATATGGTATATTAACCATGATTTCCCAATATAAGTCATCTGCTTGGTATTATTGACCTACTGAAAGTGAAATTCGCCACTCATCGAAGTTTCTCGGCACTTACCCTGACATTTTACTTCAATGTATTCAAATAATTAATTTTGTTCATTGTTGATTCAATAAATTCCATAATATGGAATTTATTGAATGAACAACAAGCCAAAGGAATCCTACACATTCTTAAATCTTTTTAACTCCTCCTCCATTTTGAAAGCCTGAAACATATTCCTTTTTTAAGATCTGTATAAGAATTTTTAGAGGCAGATTTTGGTCCTCTTTGATCCCTAAAATTAAAAAACCTTTAACAAAATTTTCATTACATTTATCCAAAAAGTATATGTATAAAAGGGTATTTTTTTCTAAATCATCCTCTTAGCTCTGTTTAATCGAGAGACGAACGGCTTCTTCATTGCAAATTTAACCAAGCTAAACGTCCTTTCTCAGGTCTCTTCGAATTGTGGTTAAAATCACAACTTTTGGGTAAATCCTATTAACACTTTTAGCTCTTTGTGAAGAATCTTTTTTTAAATTTATTTTAACGGTTCGTATAACAAAGCAAGATTATTAAATTGGCACTGCAGACGGGCACATGGATCTTGACTTGGAAGTGGGAATTTCGCTTGATTTGTAGTTTATGAACACTTTCTGAATCATTGAATGTCTCCTATCAACAGTTTTAAGAACTGATTTTAAAGATCTCCCTCTTTTTCTAAAGATCCAAGACGACGTTTCTTTCAGTAATTAAATCGATTCGTTTGCTGTTACTTGCCAAGGAAAGACAAAAATATTGAAATCTCAAATTCCAAAAAAGTGCCGTAGAAGCATATAATTACTTAAAAATGCGAATTGGTATAATTATCTCACAGTAAAATGTTTTTAAAAGCTCTATTTTTTAAGTGTGTGCAGACATTTGGAGGGGATGTTTGGTGATTATTTGGTGCTCATTCTCCGTTTTAAAAGTTAGGCTCAATTTTATTGTTGTTGTTTGAAGAAACTTTTGAAGTATTACTGAGAGGTATTCTGATTTTCTCGATCAATATTTTACTAGTAATTCTAGAATAAACACGTAAGAGGATTGTCTGTACACAAAATTTGAAGGCAAATGTATGTGCTTTCTTACAAATGGCATTCAACGAAACAACAGATTGGTATATCTTCACAACCGTGTAAGAAATTAGTAGGGATCATTTATTTCTGATGATTCATGACTGCAACACTTGATCACGAACGCCCAGTTGCGTGAGACTGTAGAACAGCAAGTCTATACTGTATAATACAATAAAATTATTACTTCATTTTGTTCTCCAGATTTTAAAAAAATCAGGATTTTTGTCAAGATACCATTACGTCTTTGAACCATTCAAAATGATTTTTAAAGAAAGATTAGACATTTTATTTTAAAATTCCCTCATTGTACGTAAGATAGTAAAAATATTTCTGTGTTTTGTGCGGAGGCATTGAAGACAATCTTTTTAGACATTGATTAAGTATTAGTAGAGGTTAGTTGCTTGAAGTAAAATTGCATGTCCTAGGAAATATGAAATTTTGAGAGGTAAGATGAGAAAAATCTTTCTGTCTTTTGTTAAAAGCCAACAACTTGTAAATAATTTTACAAAGTATTTTCTTAAGCTTTATACGATTTGCAGTAACTGAACATAGTAAAAAAATTTTTAAAAGAATATTTCTTAGTAGCCAGATACGTTGATATTTTACTCTGTAAAGTTTCATTAAGATTTGAAAGCAAATTCTCATCATCGAATTTTTTGTTTCAGCTCTGGACTTCCTCTCGGAAAAAAGAAGTCGAAGGTTGGAAAAGTAAGAGAATATTATAGGTTTTATAATAAACACATAATAACAAACACACTTACATTGAAACTAGACCTTGCAAATATTTATGTTTTCTGTAGAAAATTCAAACTTTGCTCATGCTTTCCCTTTATTTGAAAATCCCAATTTTACGGAGAAAATGTCCAGGAATGACAATTAAAATTTTTTGGATCAAGATCTTATTTAGGCAGAATTAAGAAAGAAAAGAGGCGTTCTACTAAGGTCCTGAGGGATGGCTCAGTTGGCCTTTGATTCAGAACGTCCTCGTTTTAAACACATATGTAAAATTTAAAGAACACTTCTTTCTGTTTATTCTCCGAATAACATTTTGATCATTACTAAAGAAAATTTCACAAGATTATCTGAGTTTTATTCTGAACCATCAAATTTATTTATAGATAAAAGCAAATTAATCTTTCAATAAATTAACAGATAATTCTATTTCGTATAGTATTAAAAAGTACGAAAAATAAAAACAAATATAATATTTGTGTTTTGTCTCTTTAATATTATTATTCTATTGTAGAAGAATCAATTTCCCAAAACATCAATAGGGACATTTAGGAGTAAATGTGTCGTAATTGATCAGTGTCATTACAAGACAAATGTTATATAATGAATGCAGTTCAGTATATTTTGATAGAAATAAGGATACTTTTATAGAACAATCCGCAAAAGATTTGGATGATACAAACTTAGAAGTTTACGTGAGTTACATTAAAAACATATTAAAAGATTAATTATTTAGGAATGAGTCTTCATTTTTGGTTTGCACATTTTTCAAGAAATCAGTTGCTAAAAGTGCGTGAGATTTGTTAGAAGTCTTTTGAAATGAATTGCTTCAAAATAAACTTTTATTTTGTTAGTTTTGTGACAATTTGCATTTTTCTAACACGCCCGAATCTCAGAAGAAATGCTGATTACAGTAGAAAATTCTTGAAATGCAGCGTTATTCAGTCTGGTACGAAAATTAAGTATTTACTTATGAGTTAGACGAGGCAAAAATATTTCCAAATGCAGAATTAAATATACCAGAATTGACAAAACTGCATAATGAAAAAATCATAATAGTTTGTTAATTTTAAGCAGTAGTAAAAACGCATCATCAAGTCAACTATAAATATTTTTCTTAATATTTCGACGTCAACAGCAATTAGGGAGAAGCATAACTTGGAGTACTTGAATAATAAGAGGACTGTTTAAAATTTGCTTGTCATTCAAACTAATCACCAACATTTGAGAATTTTGGAGTAAAACATTTGAATTCAAAGAAAAAAATTGAATTTTTGATTCCTGAACTTTCTGTCCCATATTTCCAAACATTATTGATTTTTTAGGTAAATAGTGGAAGTGCACAAAGTAATATTCTTTTCTTTGTCTTTGGAATTTGAATGAACTACGGCTTCCCCAATATACGCATTTCCCTTTTTCTTAAGTGTCAAACGTATATGATAACCTTAATTGGGAAGAAATGTATGTTAATTTCTTTTTTTTTCTAGTTTGAACGCCTCACAGAACAGGTCGATGCTATTCCAGTGAAAAAAGAATTTTCCACCGGCAATGTAAGTGTATACGTTTTTCGTCGCAAAAGTAAAATTCTATCGTAAATAATTTCTTCCTGAACAAGACGAAAGACTTATCGAAATGCCTTAGATAATATTTAAATATTTGTATTTAAATGCATCTTCTCTAGGTATGTCAATTCTTTTAAAACGCCTTACAAATGTCAACTAGAGGCAAATGAATGTAATGAATTCCTTCTCGCTCTCGTCAAAATCACGGGTTGAAAATTCCCCCTCTATTTCTGGCCCCGTGATATCTCCGGGCGTGAGTGTTCAAAAGTAACAAGTTAAAAAGATTTAAACTACCTATTTCTTATGCCTGGAATCATGTTTATTTCTCACCAGATGGCAGTAACAGATTATTAGTAACTTGTTTAGAGATAACTATTTATATTTTAAACTAGATGTTAGCAAAATAAAGCACATATATTAGCGATATGTTACAGTTTTGTAATATAGCTCAATGACTTAGTTCGCTCTTCGTGAATTTACGTAGGTTGCGATTTGTTATTATATATATATAATAACAGATGTATACTATTCAAAAACTGTTTTAGGATAAACATTCATTATATTTTAATTACTCACCTAAACTAAACCAGAAACGTAAATTGTATAAATAATACAAAGGACGCGAAATTTGTTTTATTTATTCGTGATTTTTTGTAAACATATACACTTTCCAGAATTAAAATGATGCTTCTAAAAAATATATCCATAATCTTTTTTTACTCACAAAAACCGGTAAAGGTCTTAAATTTCTGAAAATATTGATTAATATTTAAATAAAGAATTAATATCAGGTATCTTAATAAAAGTATCTTCGTACGGTATTTATTGAAACACAGAGCGTATATTTTCGAAAAATAATTTTAAGTTTTTCAGAAAACTAATATATATAAAAAAATAATTCCTCTTGCTTTCTAATTGAAGGAATTTGATATCGTTGCCGGGCCATCTGGATACCCCAACATCAAGTATCCTTCTTTCGACCAGAACGATTTTGAATTGACCTCCTCAGAAAACCGGAATATTTTCACTTTGTATAAGAAACGTTTCATTAGGAAGAAAAAGGTAAGAGTTACAGTATAATTTTCGGATATAAATTTTTATTCACAATTAAATTTTATTGCATAGCAGGGGCGTAGCTACCGCCCTATTAACCATATCAATGATACGAGGCCCCAAGTTACAGAGCCCCAACATGTTTAACTACAGTCCAACTAACAGGATTCTCTTTATTAAAAAAGGTCCCGAAGGAATTTCGATACAAGACCCACTCAAAACTAGCTACGGCAGTGTTCCACAGTTTATAAGAGAAATAATTTCGTCTATTATTTTAAATTGAAATTGAAATTATTAATTTAATTAAACTGTATTTATTACAATTAAAATTTGACTTTAAGTTTAATTATACAATTCTGTTTTGCACAAAATGCAGTGGACATTGTTAATTTTGTTATTTTTGACATACTTAAAAAAAGGGTTGATAGTATTTATATCCAGCACAAGTGTTTGTTTAAATATGAGATGATGATTTGGACTCAAGTAATATTCAGGAACTGCATTCATTATAGGAAAAGGAAGGCATATTTTTTAATCCAATTTGAACACCACATTGTATCTGACTTTTTTAAGATTGAAGGATACCAGTCCTAAAACAAGATAATTCTTTTGTGTCACCAAACATATTAAGTACTGCAATGACTAACGAATCAAATGTTATGTAGGCTTTCTAAGGAAACAGAAAAAAATTCTTTAATTCCACAATTATATATGCACTGGTTTCCAAAAGTTAAGCATAATTGATAATTATGTGAATAAAGAAGGAACTGCAAATTAGAATGGCGGGAAATGTGATATGCGAGTGTAAAATGGTTATAAAATAAGGAAGCAAATCAAAAGAATGATAATAGTTAATTTTTTTACCCAAAGTAGCAGTTTGAAAGAAAACTGAGCATAGAAAGGCTTCACACTTTAAAGAAAAATTAAAGAAAACATTAAATAAAATATTGATGCCGCAGTTTAATAAGGCGCGTGGTCACCGCTGACAGCCAGGAACGCTGCACAGCGATTTACCGTACTTTCTAGGAGATGATGAATGCGTTGTGGGCTCAAACGGTTCCAAGCTTCTTGGAGAGCTCTTTTCCGCTCTGTAACGGAGCTTGGTGGGTGCGAAAGGGCTGCAATTTGTCTCCCGAGCATATACCATACATGCTCGTTAGGATTTAAATCAGGAGAGTTGGCAGGCCTTGACATGCGCTGGATGTTTTCCGTTTCAAGGAAGTCATCAATCAGCACCGCTCGGTGACATCCATTATCATCCATGAATATGAAGTCAGGATCTACAGCACCTCGAAGCAAGCGAACATAAAGCTCAAAAACTTCGTCTCTGTATCTTTGAGCATTCACAGACCCCGTGTCAAAGAAATGGAGGTCTGTGAGGCCGTCCATCATGATGACTGCCCATACCATTACTCCCCCTGACGGAAAATGATGTCTTTCCGTTCTGTTTCTTGGTTCAAACGTGTTCCACGTTCTCTCCATATCGTTACCCGCCGAGAATCACTACTCAGACAAACCGGGACTCGTCACTGAACATCACATTGGTCCACTCTCTCACACTCCAATTTTAATGTTTCAAACTCCAGTTCAAACGAGCACGTTTATGCGCAGACGTGAGGGGAATGCAAACTGCTGGTCTTCTGGCATACAGGCCAGCATGATTGAGTCTCCTGTAAACAGTTTGTCTCGAAATTCGTAATCCTGTGGCGACTGTGAGTGCCGAACCCAGTGCTCTGGCAGTACTGCCCCTCTGACGTCGCGCACTTATTACGATATATCGGTCTTGGAGAGGGGTTATGACTTTTGGTCGTCCTGAGACTGGTTATCGGGTAACATCTCCCGTTCTTTGAAACCTCTGCCACAGTATTGAGACCACAGACTGGTCCACATTCAGAATTCGAGACACTTCGGTTTGTGATCGTGAGGATTCCAGCATTCCAACGATTCTTTCTTTCGTAAACATGTCGAATTGGCGTCTTTGTGCCATCATTCACCTTGTTTGATGGTTAACAACATTCCTTCGCACAGCAGTTGCATGAAACTTGTCTAAACTGCCTATGCTGCAAGAATCGGTTTCTCCGCGTTCCGACATGCGCCGATGTTTAGCGCAGGAGTAGTCAACTGAAAAGTTTTGCATAAACCCAATGTTTCTTCTTTACCAATTAATATCCGCAAGAAATTTGGAATAATTTTTTGAATGTTTACTCCATGTTTTTCGCATTTTATGATTTATGCTTAACCTTTGGACACCAGTGTATATTAAGCATATCAATTCTTTCATCATACTTTAAACTAATTTATTTTATTTGCCCTAAAATTATATCCTTTATTTTTTTGAAAAATAAAATACATTAATTGGATAACATGAATGAAATATGAGTGGAAGAACTGTTTTTTAGTTTCTATGTACATTGGTATAAAAACTATAGAAGGTTCCTTTTTTGGGGACATTGACCAAATACTGTATCAAAATCCAGAATATTATTAGTAATGTAAGAAACTGTAATAAACAGCATGGGAGACAAAATAAATTAGATTTTGTGATGTTTTTGTGTTTCTATGGTGTGTAGAACGAAACAAAAAATATGAATTGGACACCAACATTACACCTATCACACACTTTCTTAGATTTTTTTTACAGTACGCACATATCTTCTGTGTTGGGACGATGAAATGCTTTTCCGCATTACGTTGTACATGTGTCCTTAAACGTCCTCCCATCAGTTTGTTTCCTTGAGGTCGTCGACATTTCTACTTTGATTCTGTTTTCTTTAAGAAGTATCAAAGCACTATTCTCCGTAGAACATCCATAAGCTAGAACTTTTAATCTGGATTATCAATTTGATATGCACGCCTTTTGTTTATATGAAATTCTTCACCCATGTGTTTACATGATGAAATTGTTCCCACATGTGTTTATATGATGACATTGTAAACACCTACATGTGTTACATGGGGATTAATGACCGCCACCATTTCTTTGACCTTATTCCACCATTTCTTTGACTTTTCCCGTTCTGATACCGACATAGGAATGATATTGTAATAAGCCATTGTCAAATTATTGGGACGCATATGATAATTTAATCTTGCACTTACCTCAGGATTTCTAGAATCAACTGAAAGTTACATGAACCTCTAAATATTCCTGGCAAACACATCCACATAAAAATATTTCTCTCAATTGTTGTATAGCTCCTACCAGCCAGTTTACAATCCGGTCAAGCGGAAAACTAAATAAATGGACTAATTAATTCATTTCCAAACAATCTAAACTAAAAGTTCCACTATTTAGGTAGAGCTAAATGAAAAAAGTAACATAAAAAAATCAAATAAAGTCAATTCTACATGGGTCAACAACGAAAAATTTTATTTTATTGCCCTTTATCAAATAGTTACAATTAACACAAGTATTTATATACATATGACAAAATCAAAATATTATCAATAAATTGTCATATTGCCAATCACTAAATCGTGTATATAAAATTTCAGTTCAACTAAATACTTTAAAACGTGATAAAAAATAATTTAAAATTTTGACTTTGGTACGGATATTTGACGCTCCGGATAATAAACGTTCGGATAAACGACGTTCTACTGTAGTTTTATCCAAGTCAGTAACAACGAAGCCAATGCGACTGCACCTGTATAGCTTTAAATAATTAGTTTTAATCAAAAAAATTAATAATTATAATTAAATTATAATATTGTGTGTGTATGTGTGTCATCCAAAATAATCTTGTATATAAAATTTCAGATCATTTGAGTGCTTTAAAATGTATTTTATGAGCGAATGAAATTTTAAACAAGATATGTATTGGGAAATTGTGAACACAGTATGAACTGAACAAGTGTTCCAAATAAGGGACAATGGTGAATAAAGGGTTAATAATGCGATGGACTTTTAAGTGATACAACATTTATCCACTTAGAATTATCAAAAAACTAGTTTTCTCAAGAAATCTGGAAAAAAAATCAGTTTTTTTTCTTTTTCTTTTCTAGATTTTTCACCTTTTACTCCTGTGAACTCTGCGGGGATTATTGCAGTTTCAGCTCGAAGGGATTCCGGAGCCACCGAGTTACAGTCCATAAAATCGGCGTACTAAAGGAACGGACTTGGGACCGCTTTGGACATCCCTTCGAGCCTTTGGAAACTGAAACTCCACCAGCACCTGAAATAAACCCGAATGATCTCGATGTAAGTGTTCATCACAGTTTACCCTTAAACATTTTCCAAATCTTTTGTATGACAATTTTAGGAGGTTATAGACTGCTTTTACCAAAATTTTTATTCGAATTCTTTAGAATATTTATATTTCTTTCATTGCTTCTGCATATGAAAATCATAATGAGAGTCTTGAATTTATTTTTTTTTACTTTGGGAGATTTTAACCCTTTGAATAGACGAACAGTCATAGAAAATCAAAAAATAAAAAAAAAGAATTCTTCACAAATACTCGATATTTTTCCCCTTTAATTGTGGCTTTGTGAGGTTTACGTCATTTGGAAACCGTCGGCAGACAAAATAAAACCTTTTAATAGCAAAAGTAATTTCAAAGTGACTCTAAATAATAAAGCTTGAACTCAACAAAACAGTTGCAATATCCAAATAACTGAAATCCAAGTTAAGTGTCAAAAACATCTTAGAAATTTAAAATTAGCGAAGACGGAACATTATTAATTAAACTTTAAAAATGCATAAAAATAATTTGAAAATATGCTTCTTTAAATTTTTTTAGACTTTTAAACAACTTAAAATCCAAATTGAAAATTTAAACTTAAACTCTAATTATCTTGAATTATTTATAAGAAAATTAAATAATGGAAATTTCAAAATTATCAGAATTTAAGGAAAAGAGAAAATTTTGAATGTTTTTAACGTTGGTGCAAAATAATAATTTTTTGTTATAGAAATGGTTTCTTAAAACCATATATACCTTTTTAGTTTTAAAAAATATAAATAGTTTCTAGATATTAATTTGGACTTTTTTTGCATTTCAGGAGCAGCGCCAACTTGAGTGGGCTCTTAAAGATTCTGCCTTGATGTATGCTGCCAAGTGAGTGCGGTTCATTTTCTCAGAATTCCTTCGTTTTCTTCACGAGTAAAGGGCGAGTTATTTATAAAATATTTCAAGCGAAAAATATTAAACGCCTCTTACAGTAGAGCATTTTAATTATTGATATTAAAAAAATACGTTTAATGAATCTAACAAAATAAAAAATGGAGACTTCCTGAAAATTTGACTGATTTTGAGTCAATTAGCAATCAAAGACTCCAACTTAAAATAAGAACGTAATCAAAGGAATTTTTAATATAATTATATTCCCTTCATCATTGAAATTTAAATAATCCAGAAAATATCAAAAGTTTCTGAATGCTGTGTAAAAATACACAAAATGGAAAAATAGAACCAGTAGGATTTTCATTAAAAACAGTAAAAATATTTTTTTTCAAACAAAAATATAATTTATTTTCCCCCTTAGTGATCTCTACTATTTAAGATGCAATGTAAATTATAACGTCATGTAAAAATTTAATAATATATTTTTTATCTAGAGTTCATTTTCTCTCACTCACCGGAGGTTTTCATTTAAGATTTTAATGTTTTGTCTTATTATATACTGATAAAATATGCAAAGAATGAGGAATTTTCATTACTATTTGAATCAGTGGTTCTCAAATTAGTCCCTAAGGATCCTCAGGGTTCCGCGATATTATTCAGAAGGTCAGTGTAAAATTAATTTGTGGGTCCACGTTAAATTTAATATAAAATTAAAAAATTGATGCATTTTTATTTTTCTGCAAATTTAAATAAATAAAACTAATTCACTTGGATATTCCCGATTGGGTGTAGAACCCTTTTCCCCGTGAACTTACTCAGAAACCAAATAATATCAATTCTAAGGCTTCTTAATGAAAAACCCACAATAAAGGGACCTAAGCTAATGTGATTCTGGTTACAAAAAGTAGATTCCAATTTTTATATCCGTGCAGTAAGTGTTAATGTTCAGAAGTTGTTGTCTATTTTATCGTCTAAATTTAATGGAATGTGAATTGTGTGCCATATAACAGCAACATCACCTCCCTCCCCCAATAAAAAACTATTGATCGTGGGGATTTTCGCGTTTAATACTCACAAACATTACTAAGGACAAAAATATCCTCATGACATATCATCAAGTTTATGCGAGACAATAATATTTTTTTTTTATTTTAAACAAAATTTATTATTTCAATAAATAATTCTGCAGCAAAATGTTTTCTTGTTCATTTTTCATCTTTTTACTATGCAATGTATATAGCTTTTTCATGTGGGGTACATGGAAAAGTTTTGACTAAAGAAAAGGATCCATAGGTTACAAAATTTTGGGAACTACTGATTTAAAATTTAAACTTTTTTTATCTAAAAAATTAGATTAGGTAATGCTTTATTCTTTTAGGTAATTTTCAAATTATTTTTGCTCATAACTAATGATTCCTTATTTTTCAGGTACGGCAGCGATGACTAGTACCGAAACAATTGGCAAAAACTTCATCTGTTGTGGCATTGCGGGAGGGAGGTGGGCCGAGAAACAATTCAACAGCTACAACAGCATAGCCACACCACACTGAAAATGAGAAATACAAATAATGTTAACAAGCTCATTAAAGAGTAACATGAGAAGCGTACCAGGACTTGACATCAAATATGAAGTTAAGAATACAAGAATCTAGACACTCGTTTACTCTTATTGAGATTTTTTTTTACTACAGAGAGGAACGGAATCATGAAAAGAAAGAAAAAAGGGAAGAACTTTTACTGAAGAGAAAGTCAAATAATGTTTACCACATGGTTGTTGGAGTTGAGTCAAAATCAATATTTAGTCCTCATTATCGATTAATACTCGTTATCGTCATTTGCACCAAAATCGATTCCTTCAGATATGAAATTAAATGAAATGTAACAAAGATATCAAATATATACTGGAGCAGATCCTTGAAGTTTATCTCCTAACCATGATTGAATGTTGCAGCAATGTCTTTATCAACCATTATATGCTTCCGCACCGGAGACATCTTTTTAGTCTAGTGGTTATGTTATGTGGCTGCGGGCCCGAGCGTCGCGGGTTCTGTCCTCAGATAAGTACCCCACGAAGTAGTTAGAAATTTAATATTGCGGCCTATTTTACTGCTGAGAGTTTTGAATTCATCAACATATTATGAAAGAAAAATGATTTTAATACCAACAATTTCTAATCAAATATTCATTGTGATAACAATCAAAATATAAAAAAAATATAAAAAATTAACTGAGATTTTCTTTTAGTGCGTTAGCTTTAAATTTTGGCACATAGAAAAGTGAACGATTGAAACCTGGGCACAACAAAGAAACATTCTGCGTACACGAACAAAAAAATGGATCATCGCATTATCTTTCAAATAACAAAATAATGACATTGACTCCAGCTTTTGTTTTAACGTGCATTACCTAAGATTCCTCTCAACAATTCTGGACTTAAAAAGTTGGACCGGAATATTTACAAAATTTGCGAATAAAGGCGAGTATATTACTCTTTCAAGGAAAAACCACCCTCATATAATCTCTTCTAAACGAAAGAGTAGGAATCATATCGCGTCACTTGAACTGGGATCGCTTGCGAGGGGGGTTAGAATATGCAGAATACCGCTGCTTTGCGTGTTATTTCCATAAAAAAGCAAGCAGATAATAAATGTTAAATGCATTTTAACGTGGCAATAAAGAATGTCTGGTATTGCATTGTAAAGGAGAATAAAAATGTGTTGCGGTATTTTGCACCTTCGAACATCAAATCAGTTAAGTGAAAAAGAAAAAAAAATAGAGACAATCAAATTATAAAAAAATTATTCTTAGTTTAATGAAGGTCTGTTTCGTAAAGACTTTATTCAATCGAGTAGATCATAATTATGAATAATGTACAAGTATATTTGAGTTCCAACTCCTTACAGAGTTGCTCCATTCATTCAGGATTCTTTTGATAAATATTTTTCTGTTTTCTCTAAAAACTGAACTATAACAGGAACAATGGAATTCAACTTCATTATTTGCATCTACAGCCTTCAACAGACACAGACTAGAAATGAAAACTCAGAGAATAAATTAATGATTTAAAAGAAGCTTACAAACATATATAAAATAAGAGAAGTCAACACAATTCCAATAAATTGAATGTGTTAAAATATATTTAAAGTGAAAAAAAAAACATCTGATAAAAATTTTCATGTTTGAAATATTTTTACTCAGAAATGGCGTTTACATCATATAAGAATCCTTAGCGTTTATTTTTATATTTTTATGACTTCAAAGTTATCTTTTTTCATATTAATATACTTTAAACAATTTTTAAGCAATTCTTATATTTTTACATTGTACAATTAGATTTATTATAATTTTTTAAAAGCTGTGCATAATATGATAAATAAATAATATTTTACACCGAGAATACTGAAGAAAATTTTCTATTGAAATAAATACAAATAAAGATGCAATAATAAATGGTTCTAGGCATTCTTTTTTCGCAGTTCATCTTTTCATCAAAAAATTTGGATACACAAATATAAATAGCGATTTTTATTAAATAGTAGTTAAAACACAAGTAATATATACATCTTGTTCAAATTTTCAATGGTTATAAAATCCTTTCCTTTGATCCATTCAAGTTCAAATATATTTTTTAAGCTTGTAATGGAGACACTTAATATTAATACAGCTTTTCAAATATTAAATCATTAACTAAATATAAAAAATAAAAAAAATAGTAACAAACAAAAACAATAGTCCAACAGCATATATAGAAAGGAAAATTATTTGCTGCGTACTTGTATCGCAATGGGTAGAGCGTTGGAATTTAAATCCAGAAGTCTGGGTTCGAATCGTACTTTTAGTGGCCTAATTTCTGAAATATGACGTATTTTCTTACTACACTATTTTATAAGAATAATTAAATTTAATGAATGAGATTAACAGTAGCAAACAAAAAACCGTATATTGTCTAACACCATGTATATAAATGAAATGGAAAACTGCAAGAAAAATCGCTTTCTATTTTGTCACTTAATATTGTAATTCTGTCATGTGTATATACATATTTATATTAATTGTAACTATTTAACAAAAATTAACTAAAATAAAATATTTCTTTGTGGGCCGAAGTAGGAATTGACTTGATATTACTTTTTTCTTATTATTATTTTGATGAGATGTTTCAGAGAATTTTTGTATTAAATAGTATTTTTGTTTTGATTTTCAGTTTTCTTCGAATTTTACTTTAAATGTAAATCTTTTTAATTGTATTAAAATGCTATAAATGATAATTTTCATTGTAAGTGTAATAGTTTAGTTAAGTATAAAGTAATTTAAGGTTGTTTAATTTTAGTGGTCATATTTTTATTTTTCACCTGTCTAGTTTTCTCAAGTGTTGTAGTGAACTTTTAATACTGAACAAGATCTTTCTCTTTTTACAAACTTCTTTCTAATGATCTGTCTTTTAAATAAGCAAATTTCTGATTAAAATGCATAGATTTCTCTGAGGCTGAGATGTATGCAATTTGGAGCTGAGTTGTGTAATTTTCTGAGGTCTCTTCTCGATGAATTAATATTTTGAGAAGTTTGGCATATTGTAGGGAAGCAAATGTTCATACCAATAACATTTATTATAAATGTTATCGATTTCTCTGTTAAAAAATATAGCATATTTTTTGAAGTAATAAGTTTGGCTTAAAATTTTTGTCTGTATGAAGGTTAAGACAATTTATTAAAATCGTTAGAAATGTGAGAAAATGAAGTCTAAATAACTTAATTATAAAAGTTTTGAGCCTTTATTGGTGTTGCGTCTAATTGCATGGACAGCGAAACGTTAAATAAATTAAAAATAAAAAAAAACTTTTTTAATAACAAGCTTTTATTTAAATGCTCTAAAAAGAATAAAATAAACTTTTCCTTCAAAACTTATTTTACTGTCAACTTATAACGTCATTATACAATTTATATGATATAAAAGCTTGTAGCGAGATTTAAGTACTCGTATTTACTTAGTTTGAATTTTTAAAAATTAAAATAATTGAGGTCAAGTTATTTATTTTACTTGTTTATCTACACAGGTAAATCTCGCGACAAGCTTTTATATCATATAAATTGTATAATGACGTTATAAGTTGACAGTAAAATAAGTTTGAAGGAAAAGTTTATTTTATTCTTTTAAGAGCGTTTAAATAAAAGCTTGTTATTAAAAAGTTTTTTTTATTTTTAATTTATTTTTTACTTTTTAGTTATCGCTGGACAGGTTTCTCAGCCTGTTCATCTCATTCAACGCTGGTTCACCATCCCCGATTTAGCTGAATCAATTCTCGCAAAAAAGGGTATTAGACAAAAAACACAATTTTTTTTAAATCCGTAATTTTGTCAATCTTCGTGCAGATCTTGGGTAATATTGTTCTACACACGAAAAAAATGTTTCGTGAAATTATCTTAATAAATGACGAAGTTATTAAATGTTTAATTAAAATGTTGACTATTTTTTGAAAAATCTTAAAGAATATATTATTTATTTGAAATATTTTGAACGTAAAGGATATATTTCTCTAACATATTAGATGAAAAATCTAGTTATTTATTAAAACACTTCAAAAGACATTTAAATATTTGTATTAATCAATAAAATGCTTAAAATTCAAAACGCATGTTGTAATCAAAAAGGAAAGTTTTCTCAATTAATGATAATATTTTGCTGGACATTGGATATCTGCTACGTAAGAATCTATTTTTTTTAATTGCCCAGTTCATCTTTAGAAACTTGATTTTGAAAAAATAATTAAAAAACGTATTATTTTTATACAGTCAAACCTCCATGTAACGAACCTCTATTTTCGGAATTTCTCTATTTTAAGAACTTTTTCCTGGACCCAAGCACATATTACTCTTTTCTTCGTAAAATAACTCCAAATAGCGAAGTGCATTTCCTATTTAACGAAATTTTTCTTCTCAGATTCGAATTTTTTTCTCTCCTTATTTTTAAAATCTCCTTATTTGCAAATTATTCTCTTTTGGCACATTTTATGGATATCAATAACCATGAGCTGGTTTTACAATGTACCTAACTCATCTAGAGAAACAAAATTGCCGTAATTTTTCAAACAAAAAAACTCAAATAAAATTAACAGATACTATTTGTAATTAAATTTAAGGACACATGTCGTAGTGTGTGTTTAGATTACTGGTGATAAAATGAGGTATATTTAAATTACTTGTAGGCTTAAAATTAGAAAATTTCTTTAAAAAATTCATTTATTTTAATATAAAATTATTTTTAATTGAAAATACGTTGCATTTCTGGATAATATTTTTCAGTTTTTGTTTTCCTAGCGGATTCCTTTTTGATGGGTAAGATATATAAAAAAAATGATCCTTTATTCTGTAATTATTTTTTGTCTGAGTTTCATAGATTAAAGTTAGATAAATTTTTTTAAAGAATTTCTACAATACTCCATCTCAGTTTAAATTGGCAGCGTTGAGAAAGGTATACAATGTACCAATCTACTTGAAAAATAGCTCGACTTTTTTTGTTTTGAATTTAAATCCAAGAAAATAGATAGAAATTTGTAAAAAAATTGCATACGTTGCAGAAATTAGATTATTTTTACTTTGTAGAAATGTAATTATTTTTTAGACAAAGTTAATAAATACAGTGAATAGCTCAACTTTATGAAATTTTAGTTTGGCTGAAAACCGATTTTCGACGCCAACTTTTGTCATTGTTGTAAAAATAATATTATTACAACAATGCAGATATATCAAAGTTGGCGCCCAAAACTAGTTAAATGTTTTTAATTAATATCTTTTTAATTAATTGCAATATCGGAATATAAATGGTCAAAACATGCATTGTCATCCAAACTAAACGTGCGTTCAAAATTTCAGCTCAATAGGGTGAAGATATCAGCTTCAAAATTGAGTTGCAAGATTCCACCCGAACAAATTACATGCATGCATGCATACATATACATACATACATACATACATACATACATACATACATAATACATACATACATACATTACATACATACATACATACATACATACATACATACATACATACATACATACATACATACATACATACATACATACATACATACATACATACATACATACATACATACATACATACACACACACACACACACATACATACATACATACATACATACATACATACATACATACATACATTGT
>BMAO01030424.1:0-18174 GCA_019973975.1 Trichonephila clavata
TCCTGTAGTAAATGCTCGTGCATTCATAAAGTACGTACTTTTCTTTTGTTTAAGAGTATTTGGGCATATTATTTTGTGTTTCATTCTTAAGCAAACAATGCATACAAATGCAGTACAATATATTCTGAGGAAATACTCGTACTTAATATCTTAATTTCAATCTCGATAACCTGGCTCAATAACCCTTCGGTCAACATTATGCTGAGTTTTTGAGACACTACTGTACTTACTATTCAAAAAGTTCCAAAAACTGTTTTTAACGGGCAAAAAAAAATGGAGAAAATAAAGTTATTTCAATGCATAAGTGAAAGATTTCAAACTAAAAATGTAAAATGTAATGCAATTCCTACATTTTTTCCGAAGTCATACAGGAGTTGGTACTTGTGTATCTCAATTTAATTACATAAATTTAATCATATTTTCAACATTGATTTTCATTATCCTTGTAGTGTTTTAAATTGTAAGAAATATCTTAAGAATTCTACACAACTTTGGGGGTACATAATTAATTAAATAAATGTCTTTCTCTATATATAAAATAAGTTTTTCGTGATGCTGTAATAAATTTAATGCGTACTATCGCAGGAATGTCAACGTTCATGTTAATTATCTATTTTTGTACCTTATTTTAAATTTCTAAAGTTTAAAAAATGTGTTTTATACAGGGCGGTCCCGAATTCATGGTGCATACTTTAAGGGTAGGTACATGACATTGTAACAATCACTTATTGTACAGGAATGTATGGGCACAAGCGATGTGGTGAGGCACAAAAATAAAAAATAATAGACAGAAGGAAAGACAAAGTAGTTATTGAAGCGTTGTTGACTAGTGTAATACTTACAATAACTGTTCATAACTGTCCACAGCACATGAGCTATGAAGTGCAGCTGCCACTCATATTGATATACCACCCACTGGAAGTCGATGATGATAGTTTGCCGGATTCAAACACTGTACTAGCTGAAAATGGAAGAGGTATTAGCTATTTTCATTTAACGAACGATCTGATGACTCAATCACACTTACGTGATGAGCAACAGCTCTTGTACTTGGATTCTGGTACATCAGCGATAGAGTTTAAGATGCTTTCTACCAGGCTTGAAGAGCGTACAACTTTTCGTCAGCCAGCATCATATCTGGTCACTTGGATCAAACTTGTTTCACGAAGTTGATGATGGAACCACGGAAAAGTTCTGTGATTCAGCATTCGTCGATCAGGAAAATGTGCGTGATGCATTCGTAGTGCAGATCTGCCGTTTGCATGGCAGGACATGCAATGCACACATGTGTCTGCATCTTCAGCATACGTAAAATCTCCCATCGTAGACATCAGCACAATTGTCAATGGCACTGTCCTCTTCTCAGATGCATCATGTTGAAAGGTGGCTAGATATCTACTCCCCCCGTCTGGCAACGCAACCAAGAGATAACTCAATTTACTCTTTTCTTTTATTCCCCCTGTTTGCACTTCACCGGGTCACTTGCACCCATACATTCCTATATTATAAATGATTTTTGCAATGTCTTGTATCAACACTTTAAACTTGTGCCATGAATTCGGGATCTCCCTGTTTAATGGAAACTATGGTAAATGAATTTAGAATGTGGCTTTTTGTTAGAATACTTCAGAATTTTTATGCATGTGGGAAAAGAATATGTATGTGTTGTGACTGAAATTATATTTTTGAAATATATTAAAGCAACCATGTTGCAATTGTTGCATAAATTATTTTAAAATATCGTGTAGGGGGCTATTTTAACTTACACGTCCTTTTAAAATAAGTGAGAATAAGAATATTTTAATTGCATTTATAACTTGATAGTAAAAATCTTCCTATATATATAATTTTATTTTATTTTCAGTGTTTTGCATTAAATAGTATTTTATTGTAATCGAAAACAAATAAAATACCTTCTAAAATTTCAAATCCATATTATATGTTATGCGTTATACTTTGAAAGAAATAATCGAATTTAAGGATTTAACGGAAGATTAGGATGAAGCTATTTCTATCATTTGGTTTCAGTTTCGACACAAATGAAGCCAGACAGACGTTCAAAATAAAAGACATGAAAGAAAACTATTCAAAAATTATCTTTATAATATAAAGTCATGCTATTAGATTCTAGTTTTCAAAAAAAAATTTTGAGTTTTGTCGAACATATTAATGTATCTTGTAGATCACAGAAATGTTTCTTTTACTTTGAAGGTCGAATCAATCTATTATTATGTAGATATAATTTGATTTAAGAAATATTGCCGCAAGTAAATCTAATCAAGTAATCAGCTATTTCAAGTCAAATGGTTTTAGAAAATTTATTTTAAAGATGTTGATTTCTTTTCGTTCTAAGTACGGAAAAGTTTTTTTAAAAAATCATACTTCAAAATTCAATTATAATAAAAATGTGTCTAGCAATATATCTATAATAATCTGTTTGGAATATGGATAGAAAATTTCCTTGTGTTAGAATTTTTAAGTAGACGCTATTCGTGACTTTAGTGGTTTATGGTAATTCATGAAGTATGTATTTTCAATCACTTATTATTAATATTTCATTATTTTTTATTTGCCCTTTAAGTAGTCTCAATGCTTAAGTTTTATTTATTTAAATTTTTGAATCAAAATTCTAATTATCAGTACTTTATAAAAGACAAATCTTTTAAGAGGCCGTTGTTTCTCGGGTACATTTGAAAAATCAAATGCACTCAAACCATAATTTATTTGAGAGTCAAAGTTTTAGCATTTATTTTCTCATTTACAATTCTCTGCATTGAAAATAAATACATTTGTTAAAAACCTCTGTTCAAGACTTACTCGTACTCAATGAGGAATAATAATTTGTAGAAACGTTTGCATATATTTTTTCTGCTTTCTTATTTATTTTTAAAGTAAAAAAATATTTTTTAGCTACTTTAATAGCTGAAAAACTGTTGGAAGTATATATTTAGAAATAAATCTATTAACATATACGAGACGTATAAGGATACAAAATACCGTTTTTGAAAGCTCACATAAAAACTTTATGTAAAGCAAAATTTATTTTCACATGAAGGATAATGTCACATACTATACTTCTACATAGTTAACACTATTGTTCAGACAATTTTCATATAGGGAAACAAAATTGTCTTTATTATTGTCTACATTATCTTTAAAGAAAGATGCAGCCCTTGAGCAGCTTTTTAAATATATGGATGCTCATTACGAAGCAATCGCATTGTGAACCATCTGTTTACACGAATATTTTCTCATTTGATTTTTCACTCAAGCCATCCTTGAGAACAGAAGACCATCCACTCCGCACGATCTCAAGAACATTGGTGAGCCTGCCATTGCATTGTCGAGTCCCCTCTTTCTCACAATTCTATCACTCATTACATTTTAATCATAAATCTCAACAAGATGACGATGAATTTCAACTGACTCAATAATACTTGCTTTTAAAAAATGGATTACAGAAACACACTTCACATTTTTCGAGATCAGCAATCGTCTGAAATAGTTTAAACGGTCACCAACAAGTGAAACAGCTACATGTTCTGACTGTAATGGCGTCACTATTTAGATCATCAAATAGAGATATATGTGCGGATGGATTGAACTTCAATACTACCACTGTAGTTGCAGTAGAACGAAAAAGTACTTCTTTTCCGGACATCCTTCGTATTTATCAAATTTACGAAAGCATGTTTTCTGAGGGAAAAAACATGTTCTTCTTATATTTAACATCAAATCAATTAAGTACAACTTCATTCATATAGCAACATTTCATTCCTATGTTAAAAGATAAAACAAAAATCCTTGCATTGTTAGAAACACATACAGTTTTGACTTTGGCTCTCTGATGGAGAGGCATTGAGGTCAGAAAGGATATGGAAACCGAAAATACGTTTTAGTGTCAAAAAATTTGAGTGATTTTGACAAAAATGAATATATTTCCTGATAGACCTCACTCAATGCAAAAATATTTGGAAAAGAAGCAATATTAAAAGTTGGAGATTGACAACCACAGTGCCTTTTCTTCGTTTCATGCAGTATTTTGACAGCGGATTAGTACTTCTGAGGGAAATTTAAGTTAAGTTATCGTACATTTAAACAATATTAAATCAGGGGTTTGTAAACAGGGCTCGTAGGCCACATTCGGCGAGCAAAAGTGTTTTTTGGTTCGCCAAGACAATCAGAACATGCACTTTGAATCCAGATTACTTTTTTATGCGTGATCAAATGTTCGTCTTGTATTTTCCACAGTTTGGAAAATAGAATTCCTTGAAATGGAAAACAGAATCCCTTAAAGTGTTTCTATGAAGAGGTCAGTTGCAGAGTTAGGAGGACGAGATTACAAAATATTAGGATTTTTAAGAAAATGAGCCCTTCAATTGTTTCTACTATCCCTTTACTGTTGATGTAGATGCAATACTTGTAAATCTACAGCTTATTCTATTGACTTGCCGTCATATCACAGTATGAATGAAATATTTTATGCTATCACATTATTTGACTTTAACAAATTTTTATCAGGAGAAAAAATTCCATGTACGAAGAAATTTGCTAGACAATTGTTCTTTATATTTTAGTTGACATATATTAGTGAGCAAAGTTTTTTTCTTGCCTTAAGATCAACAAGAATAAATGTAGATGCATAAATATAGAGGCTGACTCAAACTTGCGGAGTGTGATGAGAATTTCAACAAGTAATGTCACTCTTGATTTGAAAAATAAATTTAGGAGAAAGTGTTTCACACACCTACAGGGTGCTTTTATCTCATTGAGCTGATTCTAAAATTAAATGGGATTGTGTGTGTGTGTGTGTGCAAATGTAGGTAATATAAAATAAGTACAATAAATAAATTTGACAAAATGCCAATATTTTATTTTTAACCTTGTATGTGTTGTTTTTTCTAAAAAACTGCATCCTTCCGATACCCTTCCCTCTTTCAATGTGGCCCATGAGCCTTTGCAAGTTGCCCATCTCTGTGTTAAAGATACCAATTGAATAAAAACTGCGAAGTTTTCTGGTTAAATCAGAATGAGTTATATTTTACTAAAAAAAAGTCTTCACATATTTGCGTGGAATTTCTGCATCGGAAAGAATCACGCAAGAATATACAGAAACTGCGTGCAAGAAAGATGCTAAATATTTACTCGATGCAAAGTATTTTCACGTCATAAACTTTTGATGAAGTGGGGTTCGAAAAAAGTTTTGTCTTAAAACTTTTCTGATTAGAGGCAAAAACATTGGTCAAGTCAATAAAAAAATACATAAAACTAAAAACAATAAAAAGGAAATTCTGTAAATGTACCTTAGGTCTAAAGATTTAAAAAGTACAATTTTTATGTACACATTCAACTTATACATTTCGAGAAAATCAATATTAAAAACAAGCATTCTTTTTATTTTTTTCACGAAGTATTTTAAGTATCAGGAAAAAAATAATCCTTTTAAATTTTATATATAATGTATATGGTCCTAGTACATAAGCAAGAAGAATTTGTCTAGTTTATTTTTAATCAAATATAGAGCTAACTATAATTATTTTTCACCATATCGAAAGAATAAGAACAGTTAGCTTAAAACTAAATTTAGCATTTTCTGATGAGGAGAATGTTCAGTAGTAGAATATTCATCCATATAGAAAAAGTTTCTAAGACAAATAACACAATAACACTGGAAGCTATTTATTTGTTCAGAAATTCTAAACCTTTTTTTAGTTGAAAAATGTTGTTTAAAAAGTTGTGCCAGTATTGCTTAAGTTTCCACGATAAATATTTTTTTAGTTCATAATCCCAAGTGTATGCATAGAAAAAAATAACTAGTATTGAAAATATTATCTTTTTTTCAAATGGTTATGATGCACATAAGATTTCGTAATTCTTATATTCATCCTTATGTATATATGTTTTTCATTCTCGTACACGCTTTGTTAGATCTGCATTTATGTTTCATGCTTGTATAGTTAATAATTTATTCACGAGTCCCCCATACCTTTATATTGGAAAACAAATCAATGAAAACATTTACTCATGTTTCTTCAGAAAAAAATTCAATATCATTATAGTTGAATTTCAGTTACAAATATGAATATGTTTTCGTCTGTGAGAAAATAACTATTTTCATAAAACATTTGTGTTTATATATATACAAGAAAGTAGCTTTTAAAAATAATAAGCAGCCTTATAAGATTATATGTGCAGATATATTTTAAATTTAGAACTAAGTGGATTAGCATAACACATTACAGTGGAGAAACTTATAGTTTATATTTCATATTTAAAAAAATAGATAAGGGTATGCCGCTACGCTTAAAGTATTGAAATATATCTACAATATATGTTGCTGTTGTTGCTTATGCCACCTGTCTGACGCAGTCAGATCGAGGCCCATGAAATTCATCATGGCAACGGGCTAGAGATACGTCTGTCATTAGCCTAAGCTTTGAGCCCATGAAGGTGACAGCACTATTTCAATGTAATGAATATCGTTAAGTTTAAAATCGTACGTACACTATCCGCGAAAAGTTAAGGTACGCGCATATATTTTGAAGCTTGCTATTAAAGAAATGACCGCAAAAATAAATTCATTGTTTATATGAACGAAAATCATGTACTTTAATAAAGCATATGAAATAAAAGATAGTCACTTTTTTATTTTAAAGAAACGATATTTAAGTAGAAATTAGAGAAAATGTGCAAAAATCAAACTTGCGTAGCTTTGTGTGTGACGTTTGAGGTAAATAAAGGTAGCGTGATTTTTAAGAATTTAAATATTTAGTTTATTTACGTCACAGCTATTAATTACAGTATGTACACTGAAGTTACTAAAAATATTGTTTTGATTATTAGAGTCCAAATTCGTGGTTGTTTGTAAGGGAGGAGTTCACATCCATTCTCTGCAAAAGTTTCCAACCGTCTATTTTTCTCTGTTCTCTCTAGGGTTTCAATGATTGTGGTCAGCTCTTTTATCCTCGATTAAATCCGGTTCGTGGCTGGAGTAGGGGTCCTCTCATGGTGTCACACGTTGGCAGGTGATACCCAAAAGACAAGACCACGCAATATTTTAATCTTGCAGGTGTTCATAATGATGTGGTGATACCATCCACACAAAGAAGCCAATTTACAACTGTGTGACGAGATGCTCTACGGTGTTATGTGATTAATTGTTGATATACATTAGTTGTTGGTAATTTCGTTCACAATATCCAAGAGAGTCTAGAATTGTATTGGATAAGTTATTTACTCGATTCATTTAGGTGGCAGGCATTGGAAGAAAAGGCTTGTCACAAGCTGATGCTGCTAGAGTGTCTCGAACTGGATCCCCGTGTGATCTAACGACTGTAGGATCATTAGGATTTTAAAACTAAGAACCTAGAAGACCAGTTAGATATCCATCATGAGTTTCATCTCCTTAAGGAGACTGTTGTCTAGATTTTTCAGGCTGAATGAGCAGAAGCACTACGATGCTTCACCTTGCTGCAAATCCTTTTGTTGTATCAAAAACAACAACTATTGCTATGTTGGTGCAAACACACCTTCACAGTGCATATCTCTATGCAAAATGACCAGTCACGTGTGTTCTCCCAAGCCATCAATAGAAATTTGTCCCTTTATATTGGGCAAAGTATCATGTTTTGGGGACCAGACAGCAGTCGACTTCTCTACTTTTCACAGTGGAGTCCATGTTTACAATGAAGAGTGATTCAGGGTGTCTACTGATCTAGATGGAACAACTCATTCGAAACAACCAATTCGACAACGATGAAAGGTACAATTACATAAACGATGGAATCATTGTTTAGGCTCTCCAGAAATGGCCACGCTTACTTGCAAGCGATCCATTTAGGAATTCTAAATGAAGTGAGATATTTGGATGAGATCCTTGATGGATGTATTCACCCATACACCACTACTACCAGTAATGTATGCATTCAGATGGTTGAGCTGTGAGTTGAAAATTATCTTCAGGATCATAGTTTGGAGCAAATGGAATGTTCCACTCATTCTCCAGATCTGAATCCAAAAGAGCATATTTAGGGTTACCTTGGTTGACTCCAAATTCCTTACTTGACGTGGAACAAGTTTACAACCTATTTGATCCTTGCTTGATTCGATAACTAAATTGGTAGCATGGATAGCTCGTTGTCACTAGATATTGCAGTTAGGAGTGTGGACATATTTCTTATTTGAACTCATATTTGTGTTTTAGGCATCTAGTTTCATAAATCTATAATATTTTACTTCTTGCAATAATGAATTTATCTTTCAACAGTGCTTTTGTTGTTGTAAAGTATGTTTTGTTAAACTTTTGCTAATATATGTGTCGCATTCGATAAGAAACGGTTTAGTGCGCATTTCCTCCAAATTTCTTGCGTATTTGTTCTTTCATTTTCAAATTAGATACATTAAGTTGGTTGTACCTTAGATTTTGGAGGGCAGTATATAAATTTGAAAGTTTGGGACACATAAAAATCCACACCGTCGATCGAATCAAACCAAGATTTTTCAAGGAGCTTCACTTGTATTTTTAAGCATTGTTCTACAAAAAATTCAATTTATTTTTACTCTACATTTTTTAAAATCCCCTTGCTTATGAAAGAGTTTGTATGTGTAGGTGTGAATTTGCCAAATGTCATGATATGCAACCTATAGTCAAAAACCGTTCGACTCAAGTATAGAAAAACTATATACTGACACTATTAGCCCACTAAATTGCTACACCAAGAAGGCGACAATCTACAGACGGAAATGAATGAAAATCAAAAACGTAAGCAAAGCAGCGAAATAATGAAAAAAAAACGTAAAAAAAAAAAGTGAAGCGAATTGCCACACTGACAATAAACATAATTAAAAAAATATAATCATCAAAATAAATTAACAGACTTGGTAATGATTCGAACCTTACACAGCTGTACAATATGTCAATGAAGAGCATCACTGTCGAACGACGATACTTCAACAACTGGTCTTAATACTTAAGCCAGTTGTTATTTTTGCAGCTTGTCAACTAAACTCAAATCGCAAATTGAACATTATTATGAATCAGGCGGTTAAAAAAAAAAAAAACAAAAAAAATCAAATGAAAAAAGGAAATGTAATATGTAAATTAGCTTTCAGACTTCAAACAAGGCATGCCCTTGTAGCAACCCCTGCAGTGTGTTTAAATGATGATTTATACAGCCGGTTTCTCAAACGCAAATTGCATTTGAGCGTTGTTGCCTGGGGAAAAGTGGTTGTGATATCTCGTGTAAGAAGCAGAAATGCGTTCCGGCACGTATATGGCTTTGATGAAGGTCCAATTGTAGTATAACGAGATTCCGGCTTATCGTATCGCAGTATTTCTGCTAGTAGTTATCGAGATCCATTGACCGTTAGCAGAACATTGAATCGATGGGTTAAGGACGGTAATAAGAAACGCCGTGCTGGATCTCAACGGCCCTCTATCACTAGCAGCAGAGAAGACAGGCATGTTACCCGCATGGCCTTAATTAATCGTGCAGCCACATCATGAACCCTGAGTCCAGAATAGGGGTAATTTGCAAGAAACAAGTGTCTGCACGAACCATTCAACAACATCTGCAGCAGCATAGACTCTAAGATCGAAGCCCACAGCTGCGGCTACTCTTGACGCTGCATCGCAGACAGGAGCGTCTTCAACGGTGTAATCAAAGACAAACCTGGAGCACGAATGGCAAAACGTTATATTTTCAGATGAATCCAGAGGTCCGTCACCTAGTGTGATGGTATGAGTACTAATGGATACACGTCTCGGTCACATCTTGTTCATATTTAGGGCACTTTCACCAGTGCACGTTACATCTCTGATGTATAAGGAACCGTGGCCCTACTCTTTATTCGAGCTTTAGCGGAACTCTACCTTTAAGCAGGTGAATGCATAACTACATGTTGACGTTATAGTACGAACCTTCCCTGATGCGGAAAATGTTCACCTACTGTCCTGTCCTGCAAGTTCACCACATCTCTCGCCAACAGTAAGTGTCTGGTTCAAGGTTGTAGAATGATTGACTTGTCACCACACTTGATGAGCTTTAGCATCGTGTTTAAACTACCATTGTCATCTTTACCTGTACAATGCCATTCAATCTCTGTTCGACTCAATGCCCTGACGTATAAGTGCTGTTATTACTGCCAGAGGTGGTTATTCTGGGTACTAATTTCTCAAGATGCACCCAAGTTACATAAAATTTAATCACTTGCTATTTCTCCTATATATATGTCAAATAAATGTCATTTTGTTATCCGCATTTCTTATTGGTGTAGCAGTTTTAATGGTCAGTAGTTTAAATTTGTGAATTATTTTTTAATTTGGCAACATTTAAGAACGGGTTAATGGAAAGTAGACTTCCAACAAATGGTTGTCGGATGTTACAAATGAAATATCCCTTTTTTGTCCATGAAATTTCTACAGCGTATTTTTTTATTCATTGGAAATTCTTTAAGATCGGGTTTTGTATAGAAATTGACTCTCAAGGACTCAGTTACAGGGGATAAAAAATAAATATATATTTCGTTTTAGAAATTCTAAGTCCAGTTCTGTTTAAATCAAGCGATCAGAGCTATATTTTTTAATACAATTGAAAGCTTAATGCTAAGACTAAATATCAGTAATTTTTATAATATATGTAGCCATACCTTACCATCAAATACCCAGCAAAGCGAGTAGGTAAAGTAAAGTAATAAACAAAATATAAAATTGACATTTTCGACTAAAATGCAATATTTTTTGGTATTATTAGTTTTAATCGTAAAGTTGATTGGATTAAGGATACATTGAAAAAAAAACTGTCTTTCTCATTTAAATAATGATTTCTCTAATAATGAACCCTATTGTTACTGAATAACATACAATATTACATGAATTACTTTTTTTAGAAATTATTTATTGGAAAATAAATTTCCTGTTTTTATTTAATAATATAATTCTACTGGTTTTAATATAAAAGTTGTGCAGAATTTGAAACTAACAATAGTATTACAGAAACAACAGAAATACATGTATTTCTTTGCGACATTCTGAATAAATTTACTTTATTCAAGTATCGTTTTTAGATAAAAAATCACATTATAGTTTCAATAAAGAAAAGTTTTAATCGGCAGTTTTTAAAAAAATAAAAGTGCGACACATTTTATTTCAACCTTAAATAAATACTTGAACTAAACAAAGTTTTAGAAAAATACTTTGAATTAGAAACTATGCATTACTACATTTGCCTGAAAACCTAAATTCAGTTATTTTCAGCAAATAAAGGTTCAATAATTAATAGCTTATTTATATCAAACAATTGTATCACATTTGAATAATACAATGTTACAATTTGTCCTTGCCCGAATATACTCACCTGGATAATTATATAAAAAGTGGGTACTTTTCCGTTTCGCTTGGCAAGTAAGTGATAAAATCGCCAAAAATTATACAACTGACGCCTAACGGAATATTCCCTCTCGGAACCCTTTACCACCACATTTTTAAAACAAGTAGTGGTCTTTTCTTATCAGTAACGCCTTTTTCAAAAAACATCAAAAATGAGAACTAATATTTATTTCAATTTTGTGTGTGTTATTTGTGTGTTGTCGCCAATAGCACCAACTTGGCGAAAACGAAAAGTAACAAAATTGATTTAGGAATCGTTTTGAACCAAGTACCGTAAATTTAGGCACCTACAGTTTTAGGATGCATTTTCAAAAAATTTTGATATATTTGCCGTGTAACGTGCACCCCTTTTTTGTGAAGAAATCTGAAATGCACCTTTGCAGTGCTTTTATGTCTAAAATCATTTATTTGAAGTAAAATTGCAGGATTTTGAAAAAAAAATAGAATACATGAAGAACTACAACCCTTTAAGGTCATGAGGAATGATATTTCTTTTAAATATACAGAATATTTCGATGTATATAAAATTGTTTTTATGCTCATCTTTTTTTTTTTTTTTTTTCCATTTTCGAAGCTTTCATTTTTATACCCGGCGTATTACGCGCATCCTTAAATTACGATCTTATTTTTTTTTGTTAAAGTTGCACGTTTTACGCCCGAGTTTAAGGTAAGTTTTATTAAGAATAAGATTTTTGCAACCGCATAATTCAAAAATTCCTGCAAAAAAATCATGTGAATAAAAAGTTTGATTTCTTAAGTTTCTTCGAATTCATAGTTAAAAAAAAACAGAGTGTTGTTATACTTTTAAGACCCATCCCATAAATTCGTGATGGAACACTCCACGTTCCAGGTGGATAGCAAAAAATGCATTAATATTTTTTCTGGTGAAATTGGGGTCAGTATAGTGTTATTGACCAGAAGAATGTAATATTTAAAGAAAGAAATATTTCAGGTTTTAAAAAGACAAAGATTTTCTAATCCACACAAACCCACACACTCATGTCTTGAAAGTATACACAAACATAGATTATGCCAGAAATTTATTTCTTTAAATTATCAGTATCTCTTGATAAATGTTTCGTATATTATCAAATAATGTAAAAGTTTTGGAATAATTCCAACAAAATCAATCAAAAACGTTAAACACAATTCAAATTCAATAAATGAATAACCCCATACATTAAACTCATCGACTACAGTCCCTCCCCCACTTCATTTGGTTCAGGATATTTACTGAAAACTTTATAACTAATACGGATGTTCGATTGCGATAATTCTTAAAAGTGAAGGTATGTCCATCATCAGTAAATTGCAAGCAAAATGGTGCCCAAACAAAGAGGTAAAAAAGTGGAATCATGTTCCCGAATAGAATATAGCTGAAGGACATTTCCCTTTCTCTCTAAGAATCGGTTTTGGTCGGAAGCTTAGAACCGGAAATATAAAGACATATCAAAGGGTTTATTCCGCATTGAAGGTTTTGTTTGGGTGAACGATGAGTGCATACTTTCAATGACCTAGTTGGGTAGAATTCTTATCGTCCAGTTGTTGGGAAAAGTTTGGATCCGGCTAATATTTTATTCTAAACATTCTCCTTTTTTGTAGTTTTTGGAAGGAAATTACATACATTTGATAAATTTTATTTTGGGAACAAGAGTACGATTGGTCGCTCGTCCGTTTTTAGGTATTTCTTACTCATTTGAAGTGGAAAAGTATTTATCAGAATATTAATTACATCTTATTGCGGATTTCTTTTTATATTCTTAACCCGGCTTCAGGGTTGTTAATTTTGTCCCGAGGGGTGAAAATTTAAACAATTTTCAAACAGGTATACTTCTTTTAAATTTAAATAAATAATTCAAATATTTTTACACATTATTTACAAAGATTATGGATTAAAAAAAGCACAAAGTATTTGAAATATAATCATAATTTAAAAATTATAAGATATGCAAAAAAGAAATGATTTTGTAATAAATATTAAGTAAATTTTGCGTTGCGCACGCTATTTTCTAAAATAGTAGCCTTTGATGTATAAAACTTTACAAAATTATAAAATGTATCACACTCTTTAAACCCAAGTAATTTAAGAATAATATATATTTTGTATTCAAAATATTCGAAAAATATTGAAATTTTTTTAAAAAATTTGAAAATAATTTTTTATTTTTAAAAAAATATAATTTATTATTCTATTTATTTAAAATTACTACGGTGTAATAAGGATACATTTAACTTTATAAATCGACTTATTGCTAGTAATTAAAGCTACTACTTTTGAAATTGGACTGCGCAAAGTAAAACTTAATTAATATTTCTTATAGAAATATTTCTTATTTTCATATACTTATAATTTTTAAAATTATGATTATATTTTAAATACTTGATACTTTTTTGAAGCCCCATTGCTTTATAAATAATGTGTAAAAGCTTCAAATTATTTAGTTAAATTTAAAGAGTTATATGTATTTGAATAATGTTTATATTTTTAGCCCTCTAGAGAAAGAGAGAGTTAACACCCCAGACACGTCTTAAGGCGGTGCTTTTCAAACTTTCTATAATTGCAACTCAATTTTCAATCATAAGACCCCCACTTTATATAACAACAATGTATTAAATTCAATAATGCTATATATACTTTGACATAAAGCTAAATTACGCATTTAATTATAAACCGTACAAATTGCCAAGATAAGGATTAAATGCTATATATAGATTTAAATGCCTATAGGGTCAATGGTAATTATTAAACATTTTTTTGACATAGTTATGTTTAATTAACTATAAAATACAATTTGCAGTACTGATACATTTATAAGTGCATTATATCAGTGTAAAAATGCATTTTATTTTTCTTATGTCATAATGTATTTCGTTTTGTATTCATCCATAAAATGAATAATTTTTTTAATATAATCTTTTGTTTTTGACTTCTCGATATATCTGCTCTCCCATGTTGGGTTATCATGCCCTCTAGAGAAAAAAGTATCCCACAGTTTGAGACACGCTGCTTTAAGGGGTACATTTTTGGGTGCAAAGTGTTCCAAAAAGCAATGTTCTTATTGCATATAATTGAGCATAATTCTTAACAGAATGCGAAAATCGAAGAATTTTATTTTAATTTTCCATTTTTAAGTTTTATCACTATTTTGTTATTTCATAATTGTGGAACACAGAAAAATATATATATATATATATATATATAAGTTTGCTTTTTATTAGTACACTCTGTACATATAAATGCTACGAAGAATGTTTTATATATCTTAATTGAATTTCTCTCTTATTTACAAAAAAATTCATGCACGTTTTTCTTCAAACGATTGATGATTTTGTGTGTGTGTGCAAGCGCAATTTGAAGCATGGTGTAATACTCAGTCTTTCGTCGCAATGGGCTAGACATAATATTGTTATTTTGGTTACGTTTCATTTTCCATTTCTTCTCAAGCAACAGATTGCACACTGTCTTGCCTATCCTTGTTCTTTATCAAATATTGAAAGAATTTAAATTCCTGCTTTTAGTATGGAAAATTCCCGCCTTTCCACAAATAAAATCCGGGATGAGAAGTATTTCAGTACCATGGACAAACTGCATTTCTTTAAAACGCTAGCACTTACAATCTTACAGTAAGAATTAAAAATATGTGTAAATAAGATAAATAAGATAAATTAAGTTTAAAAAACTAAAAACACTTTTTTATAGTTATCGAACTAAATTGTAACTTAACTTTTAGTCTCCAGATCTGGAAATAGGATCTGAAAATAGTCGCCAGATGCGGTTTGGGATCAGGAAATAGGAAATCGTTAATCCTGACCAGGACAATGGAACAAGATTATTAAATCATTGTATTGTCATCGTCCTAGACAAGAGAACAAAATTTCTAACTAATCTGACATTTTAAAGTGATTAAAAACTGAGTTCAAAGATTTCGTTGCATACAAGTGAAGTTTATAAAAGGGTGTTAAAAAGATGAGTTCTCTTACAGAGCCCGGAAAAACCGATTGTGGCTAGCTTTCGGTATCTTAAACAGTGTACGAGCAAACTAGTTACGGCGTTAAAAATTCGGATTGAATTTGAAGTTATAAACATGAATAGTTTGTAAAAATGAAGATATTTTCAAATATTTGTATTGTTTCATATAGAAATCAAAAGGGTGCAGTTGTCTTGTTGTCATGACCATAGACTCGCGGCCAACATGTCCTGAGTTCGAATTCTGGAGCCAATGAAGTTCCGTTGTGTAGAGGAGCCGATGCATGTTAAATGTATCGGGGTTGAATCTTTTCCATGCGGCGTGGTATGGAAGTTGTCACACCATGGCGTGAGGTGGCCAGCTCACGTGTCGTCCTTGTCATTAGACCAAGTTTTAAGATTCGAGGTTCATGGCCACAATAGCTTTTGTACTGCTTTAGTTTCCACGTAAATTAACGCTCACTCTCTTATCGAAAATCTAAAATGAGTTACAATAATTTTGACTAACCATACTCTTTCAGAGTGAATACAGAGTTATACAGATGTTCTTCGTATAACACGGTTATTCTTACAGTGTTATACCATAACTTTTTATTTTGTTATTTAAATCATTGTCTTATTTATTTATTAAACTAATTATGCATGTACACAATATAAATTAGGACAACATGTACCATGTTGTATCGAAACTGAGTTTTCTGTTACATCGAAATCGTGTTATACGAAATTTTGATAGAATAAAAACCAAGGCAATGCGAACCACGTTATATCGAAATCTGGTCTTAAGATGTAAAAATTATGATAGCTGAAATTTCGGTCCAATAAAACATACAAATGAAAAAGTAAGTTAACGGCGGTTTTAATAATAAAAAAAAAGTGAAATACAAAATTTAAAAATATTACAAAAAATTTATTCAAGTAATAAGTAATATTAAATTAAATAAATAGAAACGAGTTGTTAGGATCACGAAATTAATTTTCATTATCACTCTCATCGAAATTACAGCTAATCTTTTGAAGTAATAAAAGAAAAAAGTATTAAAATTTCTAGCTATTGCTGCCCTCTGAAAGATAAATAAATAATAATAGTAGTAATACACTTTCAACACATACCGTTAAAGAGAAATCACAAATTTTCTGTAGCAATAAAGCTGGTAATTCCCATCATTGAACGCAATTGAAAAAAAAAAGCAGTTGGAGGAAATCCACTTATTGAACGAAAATATACTACATTTTTTAAAATCACGTTGTATCAAAAACGCTTATGTTAAATTCAGATTTTATATCGTATAATATCAAATGTGTGCTGCCAGTATTCGCAAATTCTGCACCGTGTCATACCGAAACCGTGTTGTACGCCTGCTTTTCCGCTCCTTTTAAAGTCCAAAAATATTCCTCCGAACTCCTTTGTTCCCTTTCAGTCTTTAAAAATAAAACTTTAACTTAATCTACATAAAATGTACATTCTTTATATGTCCTTATGCAAACAGTTGTCGACAGAACTACATTGACACAGAGGGCATGTTTGCTGTTCGCCGAAAGAAGAATGCCAGGATTCACCTTAAAGCAACCCAAAAGTATACCTTTACTGGGTTTCTTTGAATGAAATCCTATTTTACTTACGAACTACTCTTAATGAATCAAATTTAAGTTTTTATAATTAATTGTTATTGTTAAACGAAATGTTGAATACTTTTTGTACCTTAATTTTACAACAATATAACGTTGCCGTTAAATTTATACTTTAAATAGTTAAATATCACTAGTTAAAACATAAGATAAAATTTATTTATGTTTTACAATGAGATAAATGAATGATTCAGAGGAGTAAAAATAATTTTAAGGGAAATTATTTTAAAGAATAAATTTTCATTTATTAATTCAAACAACAAAGGAAATGTTGATTCGATTTCGAATTTGTAATGGAAAGTTTTGTACTACCAAAAATACCAAATTAAAAGAAAATCTAACTAAAAACTTTCTTGTACTAGGACTAAAAAGAGTTAATAATAACTTAGAGTGTTTAATGAATAGTGAAAAAAAAATAAAAGATAATTTGAGCTCCATACTATTTGTATCTTTTCTGTCAAATGAGTCGAACTTCGAATAAATAAAAGCGTTCATTGGCTACGAAAAATAAAATTAACTTTTGTTTTATAATGTTTTGCACATTCTAACCACTGACGTTTTTCATTAGTATATTTTAATACGAAATAAAAATAGCTTAAGCTAAACACAGATACTTTATTCCAGTGCCGAATTAAAGTTGAAATCAAATACATTCAAATAGGTTTAACGCGAAAACGATTAAAACGAAATATCGATTCGCACGAAATAATACAGAGGTCTCGACAAATGTTATGCGTTTTCATGTATTTTTTTCTATTAATTCCACACGAAAAGCGCTTAGAATGAAAGGAATTTCCCTTCTAGGAATGAACATAATAAAGAAAAACACTTTAGGTATCCGACTACTTGCGATAATTTTTTTTTTTTAAAAAATGGGGATATGGGATTTTTTTTGTGGGCTTTAGATTTGTTTAGTATTTTTAAGAAAAATATGCTAAAATTAGGAATAGGAAAATAAATTATTATTACTAAAATGTGAAAATTGGTAAAAATTGACAAAAAATAACATAAACGGCGGCCATTCTGTACTAAAATTTATAAAGAGATTTTCAACTTTTCCATTCTGATGTTTCGCTATGTTATTCATTTTTGAATTGACCTTCAGGAAAAAGGTATTTTAATTTTTACAAATCTAGAGCACTTTATCTTCGTGGGTGAAAAATAATAAAATGGTATTATTATAAAGCTAATA
>BMAO01030425.1:0-21160 GCA_019973975.1 Trichonephila clavata
TGCCATCTTATTTCATGTTAAAGTATAAATGATCTAATCAAAATATAACACAATAACACTAATTTGATAACTACAGCTATTAACTAATTAATTACAATAACAAATTTTAACACTATTTTCGACAGCAAAAAATATTTACTTCAAATTGAGCTATGGTAGCACCACTCTCCAGTCCATCACTTAGTAATAACATAGACTCAGAAAGAACATCTGAACGGGGAACTTTGGATGATACATGTCTAGCATCAGGAATATACTGAAAATCTGGCTCCTCCACATCTTCTCCAACATATACTATAAAACAAACATTTTTTTAAGTTAAAAAAATAAATTTAATAGCATTTGTGTTTAGTTATTATTTAGTTACAGTTGTCTTAACTTTTAAGGATTAAAATAAATTAAAGATTCAGATGCCTTAAACTTTGAAAATAAAATTACATCATGTTTTACATTAAGCTATTTTACATGTTAATAAATTGATTAAAAATTTACTTTACAAAAGTTAGTCCTTTTCGTTTTATTTATATGATTTCTATTTTGTACAAAAAAAGCATTGAATTCTATCTCAAGAATAATACGGGCTATATAAAAATGCCAAGCAAATTTGAATATGAGAAAATATGCACAAAATAATAAACACTCATAAAATGTTAAATGAATTAATTTAAAAAAAATACTCAAACAAGAATTGTCTTATACAGATTTTTAAAATAATAATACATTTTTAAAATATAAAAAGCATCAAATGAAATTCCTTCCTTTTCAAATTATGCCTAGTTTTACGGGTACAAGGAAAAAAGTTTAAGATAGAATATTTTTCAAAATATGAAAAAATTTCACAAAAAGTAAAAATTTCAAATTTTTAATAAAATACCTTAAAAATTACTCCCTTTTCCATAACTAAATAAAATTTTTAATTTAAGAAGCAGTATAATTATGTAACCAAGTCTTAAGATTATACACCGAGCAGTTAAAGAAAACAATAAAATAATACTTTACCATTTGGTCGAACAGTTAGAAGTAATTCTGCAGGATGTCGTTCTCTAGATGCTCTAATGAGTTTCACAACCTAAATCAAAGTCATATACATATTATAGTTTTTACAATGATAACTTGGAATAAAAAAAGAACAACAAAAAATAATAGTATTTACTGATTACTAATTTTTTTCTTGTAATAACATAAAAAAAATTTATTTGAAAAATTTATTTTGATTAAACCATTTTTTAATAAAATTTAAATTTACAATGATAATTTTTTTTCAAAGCAAAGAAACTACAATTAATTAATCCAAAATACACTTAAATCAGTTTTTCAAAGGCTGCACAAAGTTGTTTTCAGAAGTTAGAGAAAAAATTGCTATAAAAAATTATTTCAAACATTGGGATGAGAGAAAGTTATTTAACTAAAACACTGAATCCTTTAATGTAATTTAACGACAATTTTTGTCAATAGCTTTCCTTGTTGTTTTCATATCGCTACGTTTGGTTCAAATAGATTTGATTTCTAAAGTGCCAGATTGTTCAAGTATGTTTACATAAAAAATAAGAAAAATTCCAATTATTTTTATTTGTTCTTCCTTAACTGAATTTTATAAATTCAAGAATAAACAACATCTCTATCATGGTTTTCTATATAAAATTTAATCCAAAACACATTTAATTACTTTTTGAAAACATAAATCAAATTTCTTTTGATAAACACACACACACAAAAGATTTTCTAAGTTTTCTTTTTTGAAATAACATTCCTTTTTAACACAGAGTGAATTTATCAAATGTTTATTTATTTTACACCAATTGAATTACACAACTAATACAAAATAAACACAAATTTACTCCTATAATACCTGATCATGTGTTAAACCCGCAACATCTCTACCATTGATCATAAGCACTTGGTCACCTTCATTCAATCTAGGAATACAAGTATCAGCTGGAGTGTTTGGTGCAACTCTTGATACTAGAATAGGAAGATTCTGATCTGCTCCACCCTGTATCATAATAAAAAGGTACAAGCATATGAAGAGATATGAAACAGTATGATAACGAAAAAGAATTGAGAAATTTCTAACAAGGAATAGATATCTCCAATAAAGATAAAAGTAGATTAAGATAAAATAAAGATGAAATGTTTTTTAAGAAAATATCTATATTGATTAAATAAATAATAAAACATATTTAAAAAAATCAAATTCCAATTTCTAAGTAAGATAAATATGATTCCATAATTTCCACTTCAAGTTAAAAATTAGAGTTTTGTAAAATTATACAAAAAATATACCATCAATAGTTAGAATTTTAGAAATTTTGAAAATTAGTGATACATTATTAAAGTTCAATTGAAATGGATAAAAGTATTTATATACTTCCTAACTGACAGATAAAAAAAAGTTAAGCATAAATCATTTAGATTACTAAACTGACAGTTTGAATTTGATTTGATCAATTAAAATAAAACTGGCTATCAAATATAAAGAGCTGAAAGTAAATTGAAATAGATTTTGTAGTTTCTAAACAAGCAAGTAAATGTATCAAAATAAATGTTCATATGAACATTCAAAATAACAGATTTGTATTTTAACAAAACTTAATTACAAATACAAATATTGTCTTGTTAGTATTTAATTATTATTATTTATGTGTGTGGTATCGTTATTATATATTTCAATATTAAAATCTGTAAGTATTCCTTTAACTGAATAATTATTTCTTTAAAACAATTAAAATTTACAGCAATTGAACTTACCTTTACATTAAATCCAAACCGACCCTGGTCATCTGGCTTCATTCTAATAGTTGCTAAGCCTTGTGATTCTTCATGGCCATTTGTCTATTAAAAATATTTTTCATATTGTTCATATATATTACAAAAATATTATAAGTTTTAGCATACTATATAAGCATAATATTTTCGGTCTTTTGCGCTTCAAAAATATCCATCATAAAACAAAATGTAATAGAATAATAAAAATAAATGATTTTAATTTACTAACTTATAAAGCAGTTTTAACATGCACTGTTCGATAGCATACGCTTTTTAAAAGCATAAACTACTCTCTTAAATGACACTTAAGAAACATCTTCATTATCTCCACTGACTTGGAAACAAAACTTATTTCTTCCCCGGACAGGTTTTCTTTTAGTCTGAAGAAGCAAACAAGCAAAAAGTTGTTAAATCGCCAAACGTTCGCCAAGAGTAAACGTTGGCTCTTCGTGAATAACTTTTTAGTTGCTTCTTTAATACCTATTTGGGAAAGGGAGGGGGGGGGGGGTAAGATACTTAAATATCCCTTAAATTTTGAAGAGCACACACACATTAGCGTTTTATTATATAACAAAAAAAATTAAAACGCATTTCCACAATAGTAATGCTATTTTAAATACATAATGACTATTTTTATTATCAAAAATGAAATTTTTATCGCAATTAACATACTTTACTTACAAAAATCCACGAAAAGCAATTTTATAAATTGTCATGGTTATTAAAATAAATTAAACAATGCTTATTTTTAGTATCTATAAATAGAATAATATCCCCCTTTTCGAAATCAACTTACAAATGACTATAAAAAACGTGACACAATCTAGGTAAGAAAAAAAAAACTGAAAGAGCAAAATAACTTCAAAAAGAGAGAAGAAAAGAAACCATGCCCATACATCAATATTTCACGAAACGGCAATTAAAAAATGCATTGCAAAATAAATAAAAACTTAAGAATATAATTTTTTTATTTGAAGATGGTAATTATTTAAAATACAACGGAATTACGGGGGGGGGGGGACGGATATCCTTAAATGTTTCAATAGAAAAAAGTGTATTTTTTTTTCTTTCGTATTTTGTAAAAACAAAAAATTCGTATTTTGTAAATTATCTTATCAATTATCCAGAAAGGATCATTTAAAGTCACAATATGATTACTATAAGAAAATGTATTTCCTTTCCAGGATTATGAAAACATTTCGCGTAAAATATTTATGCTTTGATTCTTAAAGCATCAACTCTGTATTCATAAACATACGAAATATTAATCTTGCATTTACAGTCAAGGTATTACTTTCATAAAAATAAACAATGCACTTTCTTGGGGGGGGGGGAGAGTGCATATTGAGTTAAATTTCAATAAACGAATAAATGATACAATACAAAATTTCAATAAAATGTTTGTAAATACATTTCTGAAGCATATAATCAATAGGATACATTCAATACAAATTTATTAATAAATTTAAATTCAAATTTATTTCTAATCACTCCCTAATATATTAAAATTCAAAAATAATTAGATGGAAAATATTTATAATATTGTGTTTGTTATATGATTTCAGTAGAGAAAGACAGCACAAAATGTGAAATTTTATTGTTATAAATTAGATTGATCTACACAGAGCGTATTTATGACAATTAGAATTTTTGAGGCAAGATGCTGATTCTAGATATTGAATATATTCGGACAAAATCTTTCCCCAAACATTTCTTTAAAAAAAATATTTGTTTGGAGTGATATCATTAATTTCTATTAGCAAGCAGAAAAATTCTTATTTTACATTTGTCACTGAGGTAGAAACTGATTTTAAATTTAAAAAGAAAATTAAAACCCACACATACACAAATCCTCTATTCTATGAATTTATAAGGAGAAAATTAGTTAAATAATAATAATTAAGTTAAGAAGAAGTGTGAATTGTGTGTTTCGCATATATATATATATAGTTCAAGATTAATTTTTAAAAAATGCGTAACAACTCACAAAGAAAGTAATCTTTTAATTAAATTTAAAACATAAGATAACATTATCATGAATCGAATTAATAGGAATTGATGACCAAACAATTCCAAAAGGTTTCGCGGGAAAACAGTGTTAATAACCGCTGCGTGCGCGTGTGTGTCAATAATGATATATTTTATTATATATTCTACACTTTTAAGAAAACTATTAGGTTTCCTTTGTATTGGAAAACATTCTACTTGAAATTTAATGACTTTAATACGTTTAACCTACCACAAAGCAGATGCGTCAGATTCAGATATTAACACGAAAGGATTGTTTTAGTTAACACAAATATAATTATCATGTTAAATAAGTAGTTTTTTTAAAAAAAATATTTTAAAATAAAAAAGATGTTAACATACGGAAGAAGAGGGAGGGGGGGGGGATGTTTTTGTAAAAAGTTACAAATAACGGCCTCCCCAAACAAAGTAAATAAGAATATCTCCCCGGTCAACGTTCGTTACGATTGCATAACCGCACCAAGAACACTTTCCCTGAATTCTTGCGTGCACGGTAGGCCGACAAGAACCTTAAAACAATTGAGAGAAGGAATGAAAAAAAGAGCCTGTCTGGTTGACCTGATATATCGGATAGCCCCTTCCCCTGAAGCTCCGGTTGTTACGCAACACTTCACGCACGCAACGCTGCACGCGAAAAAGTCTTGGAAATCCTCTGGAAGAAGCGGAAATGGAGCTTACACGTTCTCAAGAAAGGAGTTTGGAAAAATTACTAAAGCAGAATAGATTCACATAATTTAAACCATCGCTATCCTTTAGATCGGAACAGTTTCGAATGTTAGAATGACTCACAGTTTCTAATTGTAAAATCAGGAACAGAGTTACCACCAGAAGCATGCACAGATCTCTTATGGGTGGGTGGGGGCCTAAAAATACATAGACAAAAGCACCGAGGGGTAGTTAAATCTACAATGAAAATTATTAAAAATCTGTTAGTCTATGGGAGGGGGGTTGAGCCCTCGACTCCCCTTCTCCCCTTGCGTACGCTCGTGTTTACCGCTATACATATGTGCTTTTTTTTTTAAGAACAGCATAAAAACAGTGATCGGTGACTCTGTAAAACAAAAAAGTGCGGACCGGGGCTTGTAGGTTCAAAATTCAATTCTATTGAATGGTTTAAAAATGGGTTAGTGCATTTGAAAATCAAGTTTCAATATCCTCACACAAAGCGGAATGGAAATAGACTACCTACGAATTATCACATCAAAGATTCTTCGTATCATTTCACAATGGTAATGTATGCGTTTGTGAATGTTTTAAAGGAGATTTTATTTGTTATGTATGGGTTAATCACTCAAACATAATAAATAAAATCAACGAATATTAATATCACCGAATAAAAATTACAGCAAAAAAAAAAAACAAACTAAGACACATTTTTATAAGACAATTTTCTATTTTCTTATTTTTTTGGCCAGGTATTAGGTTTAATAACATGACTGTACAAAAATAAAACAGTTAAATTTAAATTTTGCATTGCATCAGAAATCTTCCCATGCGGTAAATTTCTCACAAAAAAACTTAGCTACCACAAGTCACAAACCACAGAATACGCAATGATAACATGGAATTGAGATTTATCGGCATTCGTCACATTAAAGGAATTATATTGACTGTCGTTGTAGAAATGTCACAGCATTCTAAATCTATTCAAACACCTATGCAAGTAGAAAAAACTAATTTCTAAAAAAATTTAAAAATTCATTCGTTTTTGAGATAAAAAAATATTTTCTGGAGTTAATATAATTTTTTAAAAAAATATAACATTAATTTTTAAAATTAATGCAGAAATAACATGTTTCAGTTTTGGCAACTATCATTCGCGAGAAACTGAAAAATGAAATAAACACCCCTCCCCCGAAAAAATTTAATAATATTTTAATGTACAAAATTAATAAAAACAACTATTTTAGAAAAGAGAGAGAAAAAATTTTAAGAATCGTAAATGCATTCGTAAGATTCGGAATACAACTGAAGAAGCGGCGAAAAGTTTAAACTCTTTTTAAAAAATAATAGATAAATTTAATTAATAGATTTCTATCTCCTCACAATGCAGTATTTTGAGTAATATAATGGTAATAATTATTTTAATCATGTTGAGCTCCTGTAAATTTAAATAGACTAACAATGATTGCCCGTAAATGCATAAAAGGTAAAAGTAATAAGTGTTTTTTTTTTCGATCTTTTTTCCTCTAGACTTTTAACAGAAGTTTTTTACAGTATGTTCATCTGCATTAAATGTAAGAATATTGATAAACTAAAATACTAGCAAAGATAATATTCATACTTTGAGAATATCTCTAACGTATTCTGAAAGTATCAATAAAAACTATACAAGCACTTTTTGTTTTGTTTTTTATAAATTCTTGCATTTCAATGTAAAGAACATTTAAAACTTTGGAATGCAAAACTCTTTTCAGAAATTTTTCAAATACATTTGTCTAAGTGATCGTAAACGATAATATAAATCGTATGTTTTATCACCACATTATTAAAAGCCATGATGTTGAGTAAATTTTTTTCCCTGAAAGAAAGGTGGGAAACACTCAATTTTATCAATGCAGTTATTGTTTCAAAGAAAACGCCTGTTAAGAATTTTAAGCGCTTAAAAAGTTTACGCAAGGTTAAAAAAAATCAACAAGTACCTTTTTAAAAATAAAGCTAAATAAGTTTAGTTCTTATTCTACGTATGCATTGCGGAAACATGACATAACTTTTAAACACTCAGGATCTTCGATTCAAAATATTAGTGAGCAAATATCTAGACAATATATATATGTCTGGGAAAAAAGACAACAAAAAAAGTACAATTTTCTGCGCAAGATATTAAAGGCGATTAAAAACCCATCACACAGTTAAGCGATTTCAGAGCTCTTTTAGATCAATGAGGCATGAATAATCACAGAAGTACATCAGCATTGTTCACCAAATGGTATATGATTCCCGATACGGATAGACTTACAAAATGCTAAAAGCTTTCCAACAGATTAATGTGATGGAACAGATATCCAAGTTCATTTGTATTTCCTGAAATTCATTTTTGTTGATTTATGAACACATATTTCTTGAAATGCTTTGAATATGAGATTTTTAAAAATCATGTTGAGTAAGCCCCCACGAAATCATCAGTAAATTTACTAACATCAAATTCTCATCTTTAGATGTGTGAATTTCAGAAGTCAATAATGTCTTTGAAATTTAGTTTATCTAAAAACGTAACAGGTAACGCAATCACAAAATTCATTAAAAAAATGGCAACCAGAAATCGGACGAAAATAAAAAAGAATTGGGCAGAAATTAAATTTCATTTTTGAATCAAGGAGGGAAAAGTCTGTATACGAGAGAATATATATTTTAAAACCGATCAAAATGTCGGATTTGGGTAAAAAGGGATGAAAATCAAAAGTTTTTAAATGAATAAAATATGGATAAAAATTTGAAAATTGATTTATCAATATGCAAGAAAATTTACAAGTAAGAAAAACGATATATATTGCGTCAACAAAATTAAAACGTGCTTTCAAAACTAGATCAAAAATATATCTTAAAATATATGAAAAGCTGACAAAATCATATAAGTAAAATGATTTATGAGAAGTATAATATGACATCAAAAATAACACGCTCAATTAAAAAAAACAAAAACAGAACACATAATAATAAAAAAAGAATTCGAAAATACACCATTCGCAATTTTTAATAATTCAAAAATCTATCTGAATTTATTTTTAAGTACACGTGTTTTAAAATGTTTTAAATGTAATGTAATTTAAAAAATACACACAATTCGTTAGTTTTGTTCTAACATGGTATACGCAAACAAAGTCTGCAACTTTTTAAAAGTCGAATATTTCATCCTAGATAATACTGATTTTTAGACTAACTCAAATTACTTTTAGGTCTAAATTACCTTTTTGAATGACATTTAATTGTGACCATTTTTTTGTCAATGCTAAGAATTTTGTGATACAAAAGCTCTTATTCGATATTATGTTATTGATTTCTTCTTAATTTTGAACACCATCCTGAGAAATATTATTATAAAACTGGTAATAAAATGGTGCAAAGAAGTAAACTTAACCGGAAAAAGCTTTACTGATTAAACAAGTTGAAACATATACTGCATATTCGCCGAAAAGATATGGAATCATGTGAATAAATACTACTGAATATTTCATAAATATAGAAAACCCTAACAAAAAATGGATTATTCTAAAATTAAGAAGGAATGGCTACTCTCTTTCTCTCTAAATATAGTTATTCAAACTAATATTAGCTCTATTTACAAGAATTTTCTCATCGAGTACAAATTAAAAATCGGAAAAATTCAAAGAATAGATGCGACGAAAGATGCCTAATAAAGTATAAGTGCAACTCGCCCAGAGAATAAGGCGTCCGTGTGGGCACCTTTTCAAGGTTAACATCGGGTGTGACTTGATTTAAGGCGCAGTAAGAGAAAGTGAATGCATAAAAGAACTAAATTAATCAACCGACTCGAAATGTTCTACGGATTTCGTAGTATCTAACGTGGTGCCATATGTGATATTTCTTTCAAGAATTTTTGCACTGGGATCGGAAAAAAATATAATTTGTTTCGAAATCTGCTTCAAGAACCGAAAGAAAAGGAGTCCACTGTTTTCGAGCGACGGAAACGCTTCTCTGAAGAAAGAGAGATCTGACCCAGATAAGAAACAGTTTTTCTATCAAGGAGGTTCTTTGATCTGATTCAGAAAAACTCCTGGAGGTCAAGATCGGGAACAGGACTTCTCACTTAAAATTTATTTACACAAGTCAATTGCAGTTCCTCTTTTTAGAAAGAGAAAGAAGAGGGGCGGGAGGAGAGAAGCAACATTTATACCAAAATCTTCCAGTTCTTTTAAGCTACTATTTGCCTCAAGCGTTCCCGGAAAAATTCCGTTGTATTTAAATCGAAGTTTATCATAATCCTATTGAGTAAATTCAGTGCAGCACATTAAGCAAGTCATCCGAGTAAATGATTCGGTTTTACTATTGTGTGTCTAATTCAATGAAAATCGATTTAAATGGCATTCTTACAGTTATAGGCAGATAGTCCATCGTATTGCATTAAAAAAAAAATAAGCCTTTGAGATTTGTTCACACTATTTTCTTATATCGACGGAAGTAAAATTACGCGTTTAAAAACAGTTGCATTTTTTTTTTTTATCTCTTTTGGAAAATAAGTCCTCTCAGAAAACTTGGGAGAAAAACTTTACCGTTACTTTAATAATTAAATCATTTTATTTTTTATGAAAATTAAATGTTCAGAAATTTATATTCAAGTATGTAGAATGCATTATTTAGTTTGATTGAGATTAAACGATTCAAAATACAACATGGGAAATAGTTTTATATTTACTCAATAAAATTTTTTATAAAATTATAAAAACGCATATAAATGGCTCATAATTTTTCTTGTAAAATTCATCAAATATCAGAGACTTGAATGGACTGGTCATCCGGTTAGAATGGATGAAGGTCGTTGCTGCAAGAAAATCTTTCTGGCAAATCCCATGGGAAATAGTCCTCGGGGTAAACTTCTGCTAAGATGGATTTATTGTATCGAAAAAGAACTTGATATTTTAAAGGTTAAAAACTGGAAAACAGTTGCCAAGTGTAGAAATGACTGGAGATGGCCAGGGCTCATCCACGGCTGTTGAGCCATTGAAGAAGAATATTTTTTTGAGTGAGAATTAGATTAACATCGCTTTCTTTGCAGCATGAGGGCTATTGGCGATGGACCTCGTAATTTTGAACCTCGGTCAAGTGACGAGGACAACACCAGAACGGACACCCCTTTCTCCAAATTACTACACCATGCCAACGAGCTCAACCGATAACGTGCATCAACCCCCTCAACACGGCCAGTCTTAAAGGCACCAGGACTCGGAGAAATTCGTGATCATAACCACTAAGCAAACGCAGCCACATAATTTTCCTCAATTTTTCATTTAAAAAAAGAAAGAATTGATAAAGAATGAATACTAGAAATTATATAACTGTATGGAATGCATTAAAAATTACAAAACAATTTAAGGTGATTTTAATCTAAAATCAGAAACAAAAATGCATAAAAATCAAACAAATATCTAAACTGGTAAAATATATTTAATGCTATGAAATAAGCACATACTAAATCATTCGAATGCGAAATTTTAATGTTCCTAAGCTAAAAAAGAAACGACACCGCTTTAAATTCCAAAGCAGCTAAGCGACGAGAATGAAGTGCTTTAAAAACAACCGAAGCCAATTTACATTCCAACTGTTAATCGGAAGCTCATTTGATAAATGTTTACAATTTATTTTTGTTTTTACATGGTCTCAAATAAGTTGGGAACAATGCTGTCTTTGAAAAATATTGTTTAGTGTGACGTTAAAATTAACTGCAACATAACAAGTGATTTCACACATGAAGCACAAAGATATCGAATACCATATGGCTTTCAGATGTTCATTTAAGTGTATTGGTTCTTGACAGAAACTGCGTGTCATGAATCCTTGAAGTTTGAAATCCTAATCAAAATGTAAAATCTTTTTAGATGCCAGATGACTTAACCCTTATTTTTTTTCAATAAGTTTAAATAAAATGAAGAAGTAAAGATAAGCGGTAAATTCAGGAGATATTGTGCTGGGATTTGTAAGCAATAAAGATTGGTTTTTATTAGTTTTTTTTTCATGGATATTAATTTTTAATGCATTTCAATTCATCCTGGCGATAAAGGGAAATCCAAGTTCATAGAAATCCATAGTGTTTGTATAAATATAAAAATTCAGTTTTTCTCACTCCAGGATGTATGCATGAGTTCTTATTATATAGAACAGTGGTTCCCAAACTTTTTTGTCTCATAGACCCCTTGCTATGTTTTTCAGTTTGGGGTAGACCCCTGCTTAATTAATATTGAATTTTTGCAAATTTATTAATTTAAATGTTTGTTTGACAACTGGTACTACTACTCCTAATTTAAAAGAATTAAATTTCTAACTGTAATAAAGTATAGTGTTTAAAGTAAAGTATAGTGATATTACATTTTACATGTAGGCGATAAAATAGTTCCTATAATATTTCAAAATTATTTTAAGCAACACTAAATCATCCAAAATAAACAATTTATATATATATTCACAAAAATATGTTGCAAAAAGAGGGAAGAGAGAAAATTTTTATAAAATTTAATAATATTTCTGAAAGAAAATCAAAATGATCGATTAATATTTATTAATTTAATATACATATATATGTTACACATTATAATGTTTGTAAAACAAAATATATATATATATATAACATTAAAGTAAACATAATATATATATATATATATATTTCTAGCAAACTGAGAGATATGCAGCAGATAAGATCGGTTTTTAAAGAAAATAACGAACAGAAGAAAAAATGTTTTGTCATTTTATAATCAACAAAAACATAACTTTCTAAAACGATAAGAAAAACGTGCCAAGAATTGGGAAGGGGTAAAAAAAATATAACAAATCCTTAAGCGATTGTTTGCTATCGCTGAATACAAATTAAGAAATCCGGAAAATTAAAAAAACATAATCAAAACAGCTAATTAAAAGTGCACTGGAGCGTAAAGAAAGCTGTATATAATATTGACTGAGATCTCAACACGCGAAAAGATCCAGCCCTGTTTCTAGTGTGATTATAAAGGTCATTCCTTCATCCGTGATATTTATCAAAAGCTTTAAATTTCTAAAAAGCTCTTTTTTTTTATTTTAACACATTATTTACAAACAAGAAAATTTTCGCAGAAATCTGAATATTTTTTTCTTACGCAAAATACTTTAATTGTGAGAATGTTTACAAGAACTAATTTAAAAAACGATTGAACAATGATTAATTTCCAATTTTTTTTAAAGCCACTCATCCGGTATAGTGGTTAGAGACGCTGACTGCTGTGCCGTAGGATCTGGGTTCGAATCCTGGAGAAGGCATAGGTGTTTGTAAATGTATAGTCTTCGCGGTAAAATGGGGGTAATCTAAATAGCCGTCGAGCCGCAAGTCATCTCGTAAGGCTAGTGAAATTGAAAGAAAGGTTGGAGACCCTGACCACCTCCAAGGTGTTCTCCCTCAAAATTGAGGAGGAAACGAGCCAAATCGTACTGTCACCTACACGGTGCTCAAAGATACGGCTAACGACAGGCGTAAATAACCAGCCCTTTGCCATGACGGATTTCGTCGGTCTTGATTTGGCATCGCCGATCGGGTGACTTTAACAACCAACACATTTTAAAAACAGGAAAAAAACCTCAAGAAATACAGTCACAACTGTATACAATGCCTTAGCATTTAAGAATTTTCAAAATATATTATTTTTTAGCCTTTACTATGTTTTATTATAAATTGTATTTTGGTCTAATTCTTCTCGAAAAAAATTTAGTTTTTTAACTTGTCATGAAAACGTTTGCTCTCTCTCTATATATATACTCCTTATACATCTCTGGATTTATTCAAATTGTAGCCGATCGGATCAATCAAAATTATAAAAACTCCTGAGTTCTGTTTCATTCCTATTTTGGTATTTCAAGGGTCCAGATGACGCATGCATACAAGTGGCGAAGGTCGTCAAAGTTATGGTAAGAGGAATCATATAATCAACTTCAATATTAGCTTATTGATAAGAGCAAATCCTTCTTTGATAGCGGAGAAAATCTTTTTTTCGATATAGAACATTTGATATTTCAAATAGTATAAATTAAAGATGTAGGAACTGCAACACTTGTCAGAACGCATTTTTAAATAATATTCGAAAAATTTGTATTACATCTTCATCTTTCTTATATATTTTTAAAACTTAAATTAATAATATATTTCGCAAACATAAAATATATTTGGACATTAATGTTTTATTGTATTGCGAGTTAAAACGTATCAAGAATAAATAAAACAAATCATCAAATTACTTTGGATGTCATATCTAAAAAATAACATTGTGAATGTGATAGCAACCTCAATAAATTATGACTAATACTTCACATCTTGACTCAAAAAAGTATGAGTAACGTTTTTCATATCTTTACTAAAAAAACTTGTCTTTCTAATCTCATTTTTATTTTCAGTACTGCCCTTCCTGATAAAATTATGCAACCAGGGTTTTTTTAAATGTTTTCCGATTTTCAATTTAAGTGACCCACATGAAATAAAATTAAAAATTAAATAAGATTCAGCATACACAAAAATGTTAATTTCTTATAAGAAATATATATATATATATATATATAACCACCTTATATTTACATCAGCAATATACACTAGTTTAAGCTACAGTACAAAGTGTATCACTTGCAATACAAATACTAAAATTGGAACGACACAGAAAAGATTAGCACGATTTATTGGTAAAATAGTTTCACCAGAATATGGAATTTCATTCGAATAAAAAAAAGTTCATTTTTGTATAAAAAATTTATAAGTATTTCTTATTTGATCAATGAACATTAGTTTCAGCAGATTAGGAGAGTAAAATTATCAACACAAAGTGATAAAATTATCATAATAAAAATCAGTAAAACACTAAAAACAAATCATAACACTAAAAATAAAGTTTAATAGTATTATTCTAACCCAGTGGTCTTCAAACTGCGTTTCACGGAACTTTCGGTCTACGAGGCATGATCAGGGAATAATACAGGAAAGTGACAATACAGGAATAACTAAATATTCCTCCAAAATAAAGAAATAAATTTTTGCTTCTAGTGTAATTGGCTAAAGCATCATCACACATGAAGATAATACTTATACAGATTAACGTAAAATAAATAAATAAATAAATAAAATACGCATATTTTCATAGCATTTTTTATTTTAATTTAAACGATTAAATTCATCAACATATATATTAATTTTAAAAAATGACGCAATTCTTTAATATAATCATAGTTTGTAATTCGTTAAATAAGAAAAAGACTATTATTTTTTTAAAAAATATTACGAAAATTTAATATTTTTTACAAATTTTGGAAACAAGGACCAATACAACTTTTCTGCAATGGTCTTTTGACTAAAGCTAGTTTTACAATTGTACAGCTTTTCGGGTAATAATATTTAAAGGTTTTTACCTAGTATTTATACTTTTTAATTTATAGAGACTATTATGGCCAAACACCCTCAAATCTTGTTGATTTATAAAAATTTTGATTTCACATAACGTATTTTTTTATTTACATAATAATGTTTATGTTAGGAACACATATAAACACACACACATTTTTTAAAAAATAATTTAATTCAGGTATATTTATAAAAATTTGCTATCACGTACAAATGAAATAATGTCTACTTACAAAAAAATCCACACAAAATATATTTGTTGTAAAATTATTGAATACACTATTTAAAATTGTTCGATAACAACTGTTTTTTTTTAAAACAGAAAACTTTTATGGCTGTACACTGGAAATAACACTGTGTCCTAGACAACTAGGTTTAGTACATGTTATTGGTTTAGTTTTATTTTGAAACGTATATTTACGATCCGACAACTATCACGGAAGTCATGTCTTACAAATCATTCTACTACATAAATTTTGACGACAATGCATATCATCATCAACCTGAATGATTAAAATTTTGAATACACGTCTTTCTAATCAGCTTGGGATTCAAAATAGCCTTACATTCCAATACATTCAGTGTATACTAACCCTTATTTCACAGGAAGAGAAGGGGGGAAGAAAAAAAAACTTGGATAATGTTCTAAACATAAAAAAGAAAAGAAATTTTTTAAACTAGATAAGAAAAATAAAGATCGTGTTTAAAAAATCGTTATCAGACCTTTTTGTATAAAAAATACATTTCTTGCATAATCTAATCGTATTTTTAATTAAAAAAAGCCATAGCATTAAATGTAATTAATTAAAAGGGTCCCCCCCCCTATTTTCACCAAATGGGGCTGTGGATTGGTAATTATTATTGCAGTCCTAGTACATTCCTCGGCAGCTAATATCAATTTTTTTAGTGCGGCACCATATAGGAGGATACTAACTGCCACAATGTAATTTTGATGCCCAGTTTCTTCCCCAGAGGAAGGCACTTGAGCTCTAATGATGTGAAGCTGCACTAGGAATTTAATTTTGTTGAGAACGCTCAAGCCAAACAGGCACTCTAAGGGTTTTTAAACATGCGCATAATCATAAGATGTGGTCGCTGTTAATCTTTTGAGGTAAAAAATTAGTTACAAGAATAGAAGATTTTTTTTAATGCTTCAAGTTTTTTATCGGAAGTGACCTAAAGGGAAACAAAATCATAAAACAAATTATAAACCGTGAGAATATTTACATTAAATACTACTTTTATTGGATAACACACCCATTTACCAAAAATAAGGGAAAAAAACACTGACTTCTCAGTATACGGAAAGGAATAAAAATGAATTTTATATATTTTATCTGATTTTCAAAATTTTGCATGAAAAAATGCTGCGCGCGTAAGCTATTGGTTAAAATATTCTACTAACCGATCAAGGGGACAACACACTAGTATTTCATTTTCACTGGATTCACATTATTTAGACACTTGCCCCGTTCTTTTCCTAATTACCGTTTATTCACAAATGTTTTTTCTTCAGACAGTATCCATGGATTTATTGATACGACACGACACAAACACACAATTCAGTTTCTGACGTTTAAAAATTCATTGCGAGTTGCATATCAACGCAGTCATTAATACACTACAAAAGACTCGTATTCGTGATTTCAATAAATTTCGCGTACGGATAATTTGCAATTTCTTTCTTTTTTATGCGTAATTGCAAAATTAATTCGTCCATTTTATAGTCTATAGCAGGATGGGCAAACTACGGCCCTCCGGAAGGTTCTATCCGGCCCGCGGATAGAATTTTAATTTGCCGGTCCGAGGCAAATTAAAAGAAATACATATTTATATATTATATATCCATCTCTTTTTCTACTTTGTTAAATATTTTTTTCTTCCTTTTTTTCAAAGGACTGGTGATCTTTTTACTTTCTCCATTTTGTTCCACAAAACATAAATCGACGGGAAAAGCAAGCACAGATAGCTTTCAATCGGTACAGTGTTAGAAGTGGATGTTCTTTGTTAGTTATACCTGTAGATTGGCGTCAACAAGCGTCATCTCTTTCTCTGGGAGCTGACATACGTGAATCCAATATAAGTGAATTTGACTTCGCACATGACAGACAGCGCATTTTTAGCTCCCCAGCCAGCGTCTTTTTCTTTTGGCGCGAGTTCTAATATTATTGATTGTGTATGGAAAGATTGCGGACATATAGCATCATTGTGAATGGGGGGGGGGGTATTAAAAGTACAGCGTAGCTAGTGCTTGTTTGGTTATTCGTAAAATATTTCAACCCCAAAATGGCTACTAAAAATCGTTAAGTTGCTTGAGAGTGCCCTGCTGTTAATGATGAATGGATCTGGAAATATTTTTTTACAGTTGTAAAAGATAAACCAGTGTTTCTCATTTGCAATGAAGCTGTAGCAGTCTTCAAAGACTATAACATTTCCCGTCATTTTACATCTAAGCATAAGAATTCCAATTACGTGCAATGTCCAAATGTGAAAGGAAACAAAATGTAGCAAGTTTTTGTAAAAAATTATCAGGCCGACAAAATTTTTTCCTAGATGGTAAACAGTGCCAAGAAGCAGCTACACATGCAAGTCACATTTTGTAGCATAAAATGCTGCTAAAAATAATACAGCTCTCGGTGATGGGGAGTTCGTTAAACAGTGCATGTTCCAAGTTTTTGTGATGTTTTATCTCCAGCCAAGAAAAATAATTTTTTTAGACTAAAAGTTTATGATGAAAGCTTAAAAATGTGAAATCGCAATTTCATTCATCTCTCATTAACATATTTAAATTGTAATACTTGCATATTGTTTTAAAAACTTTAGAAAAATTTATCTGGCCCACCTAACTCTCCCCCCCCCCCCCCGATTTTGACGCGACCGAAAAAGTTTGCCCATCCTTGGTCTATAGATTGTTAAGACACAGTCGCTTGAGATGATTCCATTTTTTCTGGACATGATAGTTATGTAAAACCAAGAACAAAGATTTCAATAAATCTAATTAATTCTCAGACATAATGATTCAATTATTTAAAAGAAATTACAGAAGAAACATTGATCAAAATAATTCCTTTCTTGGTATAAAATTAACGTAAAAAGAAAAAGAGATAGAAAAATAAATTATAAATTTCTTAGAGAAAAATATGTTGTTATTGAATTAAAAATTTCCTTTATTAATTTAGGTCTGTGCTTTTCTAAAAGGACACATTTGAAACAGTGCTATAAATTAATCGTCTGAATCGGCATACGACGAAATTAGAAAATATATTAGAAAAATAACCTGAATTAATAACAAATTATTAACGGTTGTGAATTAATATAATTAGTAATAATTTCATTTTACAGGGTATGAATTACCGTAAAATCCGGCGTATAGCACGCACTTTACTTTTAAGCCTCATTTTTTAATTTTTAGGCAAATATTCGCCGTATAACGCGCAACTCATTTTTAACGAAGAAACCTGACATAGACGTGTGCAATTCTCTCATATTTTGAAGTCATTTATTCGAGGTATTACCCGAAGCTATAGAAAAAAATAGCATCCTTTCAGAATTACAGCCCTTTAAGTTCATACGGAATGCTATTTCTTTTGAATAAACAGTATTTCGATATAATGAAGAAGTCTTATTTTTTTATATTCCTCTCTCTCTCTCTTTAACAGTTCTCATTTTTATACCTGGTGTATAACGAGCACCCTTAAATTTCGATCTTATTTTTTGTCTTAAAAGTGCACGTTATACGCCGGATTTTACGGTAATTGCTAGCAATAATTTCATTATACAGAGTGTGAATTACTACAATTAGCAGTAATTTCATTTAGTTTTGCTGGAAATATTTAATTTAAAGATGTCTACATATTGCTGTTGGGCTCAGTTTTGAACTAAAATAACTCATTCTTTATTATGTTTTAATCAACACTAAATTAGTTTCAAAATGGCTTGAACCCAGTTAATTAACGAGAATGAGGTATAACGGTTTTATAAGCTTTACTTTCTAAACTTACACATCCAGCCAATAGTGGACTTCAAATTCCAAGTAATCGACATAAAGGTTTATGGTGGGATTGAGTGAGTAAATATTAATGTTTACAACTGCTCAAGTATACGAGGACTTTAGGCGACGGGACCTCGTAATTTTGAACCATGATCAAGTGACGAGGACGACACCTAAGCTGGAACCACCTCTCCTAACTACCACACCACACCAACGACAGGACGTTTCAGATCTCGACAGATTAAGCTGCATAGCTACCCTACACGACGGGTCTTCAGTGGTACTGGGCTCGAAATTATGACACGCCAGCCACGAGTCCGTTACCTTGACCACTAGGCTACCGCGGCCACTATGGTGGGATTGAATATTGTAACAATGACCAATTATGCACGGTTCTACAATTGATCATTGAGACTTTAAATAATTTCTTCATCTATCCTTTGATAAAATACTATACTTCCCCTTCAAATTAAAATGCAGTTGAATCTCCATTTTACAGACCTCCATTTTGCGAACTTTTTCCAGGAACCAAGAACGTTTTAAGATTGAATTTAACGAATTTCCTACATAACGAACTTTTTATCGAGATTTAGTGACTTTGTTAAACAGAGGTCGATCGCATTTAGAGGAAAAATTTTAAAAACTCGTGTAGAAATTAATTTGATATTCCATAATCATCAAATGATGATCTACGGAATGGATCGAATCCTTTTTAAATCCACGTAGAAGACGTAAACGATGCCTGAGTTGTTGTGTTTAGCCGCTTCAAAACATCCACAAGGAGTGAAAATGAGTTAATATTTATTTTTAAGCAACACGAAGGCTATCGGCAAAGGACCTTCGTAATTTTGAACTATGGTCAAGTAACGAGGACGACATCTGAGCTGGCATCCCCCCTCTCCACATTACCACACCACGTCACGGAAGGACTTCGAGCCACGTCAGATTTGACGTATGTCATCTATTCTACACGAATGGGTCTTCAGTGGCTCTGGGGCTGAACTCATTACACGTCGGTCTCCAGCTCGTGACCAAGACAACTAGGGCTACCACGGCTCACATGCGTCAAAAAAAAAAAAAAAAAAACACGTGTAACTATTCTCCAAGTGAACAATTGTGTTATTCAGTATATAAAATCGCTAATTTAGAAACAGAAATACAAGTATAATATAAATACACATACAAAATATGTATATTTGCCATAAATCACAGCTTTAATTACAAAAAGTAACAATTTTAAAAAATATATTAAAATATAATTTTATACCCGATTTTTGGAATTTAGAAAACTATATAATTTGTTAGCATTAATTGGCAGTTTTATAAATCAAATTATAATAAATGTAATATAACTTTGTATATGAAATAGATAACGTCTCGGTGTTTTCGCTACATTTTTTTAAATATATCCTCCCCTCATAAAAGTAGTCAGTGTCATTAATATCAATCAAGCCAAAAGAATGCTCTCAATCGCTACGAAATTTGTATAATTATTAGCATTACATACTAAATACAGATTTATATGAAACACAAAGAAAACATTTCATAAACAGAAAAACATGGAGAATTGGAATAATTTGTTCACAATCAAAAATTATAAACATTCTGAATGCACAAATAAATATTAATGCTCCTCCCCCCCCCCCAGATTTCTTTACCACACAAATTGTTTGTATCATCAAAAATTCCTTAATTTATTCATTCACTATTCGTAAAAAAAAAAAAAAAAAAACTAGGTTTCAAATTAAGCGCAAATCGGACATAAAAAGATAATTTTTTTATAAAATTTTTTGATATAATTAATTTAATTAAACAGAGTATTATTTTCTTAATTCGAAAATAATACTCTGCATGCAATAACAAAATATTATTATTACAATAACGCAAATTACTATGCAACAATAATTTTGGGAAAGAACACACACTCTTGACTACAAATAACTATAAAATCGATCACATTCAACTCTTTAATTCATTGATGTTTTAATGAGAAAGATCTATTTTATTACGCTCCCAGTTCGTTAAAAAACCGTTCATTGAATGAATAAAGGAATGTTACTACACAGTAATGATAAATAGGCCATACAATTCACGTGGGAAAGAAAATAAGTTTATGTTAACAATATTCGCAGGAAATCCCGTATGAAACAATGAATTAAGCTAGTGATAACGCAACTCAGAAAATATCACTAGAGTAACATGCCTTTTACTTTTTAAATAAAAGGATAATTTCCTATCTATTTCTAGATATATATATATTGATTATGAAACATATTAAGTATATATATATATATATA
>BMAO01030427.1:0-17230 GCA_019973975.1 Trichonephila clavata
ACGTTTATGCAAGCAACGACAGGAAATACAATTTTCATGTCACGCTATTTGAATGAATTGCATTCATATTTTACTTAAATTAGAATATAAACTTCTTTATTTCCTTTGCAGAGGACTGTATTACTGCTGCTTTAGAAGAATACGATAATACGCCAATCTGCAGCTGCAAATCTCCTTGCAGGTAACATTTTTGTTTTATGAAGAAAAACTAAAAATATCCATTATCGTGTTTCCCGATATCTCAATATTCCTCAATAGGTATTTTGCGTGACACTATTTCAAGGTGAACTATTCTGGAGGCTAAGCATATGTTGAGAAATATATAGCAGACTGGGCAAAATGCAAAGAAAAATTATGAAATCTAATATTTAAACTATGCCAAGCATTTTTTTCACTTAAAATGTTTTGTGGCTAATTTCCTCGACCGATTGTTTATGTTTACTTAATAAATAGAATTTTATTTTCAAAAGAGATTAGATTATTATCGTTATTGAAATTTTTATAAATAAAGTGGTTTTTTAGAAGATGTACAACTTGTATGAATTATTCATTACGAATTACGATGGATATTTATTGTAAATATGAATCAAGGAAATACTAGAAATATATTAAATAAATTTTAGTTAGTGTAACATTAACAATTAAGTATTTGATGCAATAATAGATAAAACTAAAGTAGTTCCCTTAAACTTTTATCCTCAATCATTTTAAATTAAGTTTAATTCAAAATTGTTTTCAATGTTTGCTTAATAATTTCGGGCTAATGATAATTTATATGTTGCCTGTTTTAATTTTACCTCAAAGGATTTCTTCTTGTTTGCAGTCAAACCATTTATGATTACGATGTCACTTCTAGTGAGCTGAATGTGAATTACTTCAGAGCGGTTAAGGCCATTCGAACTCTGAACCTAGATGAAGATGGAGAATTGAAATACTTGAATTATACTGATCAGTAAGCAAAAAGGGAAATGAAAAAGTGCTATTTTTCAGTAAAAGATAAAAATGAATGAATATACTTGTGTGGATATACTAGAATTTAAAATAAATATTTTTTTCTTTCTTGAAATAAAAAAAAACTAAAAGAATAAGAATTTTAAAGAAACTTATAAGGGATCCCTGATATTCGCATATCAGTAATTGAATAATAACAAGTAGATTGCGGAAAATAGACAAGTAGAAATGAATAATCATTTATAATTAGAAATGTTAGCATTTTTAGTAACAAAAAAAATTTACAGAAAACAATAGGTTTTTCAACACTCAACAATTACTGCTATTATTTTTTAAATGTAAAATTAAAAATAGTTTAATTATATGGAATAATTTACATGAGGATTAACAGAAATTGGCTTATATAAAATAGTTTTTAACTTAAATATAAAAAGCAGTTAGTTTCTAATGAAAAATATTTTCCAATGTTGGGATTTTCGATATTTTCTTTTGTAAACTGGTAAATAGTTTTAATTACCAGTTTACAAAAGAAAAATAAACTTTACTGTTCATTTCTATATTTTTTATTGGATATAAGGATTAAATTAAAGAGGCGAATTTGAAAATATTCATCACTGTACTAGTTGTTGACGATAGATCCTTAAGACATTTTACACAATAATTTTACAAAGAATTGTAAATATAAATAAATTTACAACTGCTTAGTAAAATAGTACAATAAGTTGTTAAATCCGATTGAGAATCTGTTTTTTTACTTGAAATTAAGAATTAAAAAAATTGTATTTTTTTTCTTAAAAAGAGAGATTAGTCAATAAATAGTTTTATAGATACAAGAAATATTGAGTAATCCAACGTACATTTTCGACTTTTTCAGAAAATTAATGGTTGGTGTGAAGTTTATTACAATACTTTTGAAGTTACGAGCCATATTGAAGTTCCATCCTACAGTGTAAGTTAATTTAAAACATTATTTTGAATTTGCATAATATTAAATTACTTCTTTCCGTTATATAGTTTAATTTTTTTCGAAGCTATTACTGTTCGCTGTCTTTTAATTACTTATTACTCTTATTAGAATCTTAAGACCTCGCAATAAAAAATTTGTAAAAGTCATCAATTCAAACATTGAAACTGAAAAGTCTAAATACAAGGTGTGACACAAAAAAAACGAGACTAAGAGTGCAGTTTGAAAAAAGAGTGGAGTTGGCAACAACTGTTCTGGTGACGTCATACCAGCACTTTTCTTTCAAATGGCCAATTTCGCCGTAATCGATCACGCCAGTTGGGAGTACTGCGTCATTGAGAGAACACGTGCAACTGCATTCTGCAGAAAAATGTCGAATTAACATCAAATTTCTTAAGAAATCAACCACGAAAACATTTAAATATTAACCAAGGTTTATGGAAATGAAATTTGTCTCGTACACATGTGTTTGAATGGTATAAAAGGTTTTCAGGTGGAAGGGGGTCAGTGTGGAAGATGAGGACCTGCTGGGTGCCCAAGGTTAGCGATTACAGACCAAAACATAGCCAAAATTTGTGATATGATCGGTTCCCACTCACATTAGTGGTCAGACTGTTAATCAACACTACTACATTGAAGTACTAAAAAATTCTGTGAAAAAATTAGAAAAAAAAGTCCAGAATTGGGGAGAGATGGATGGCTGTTACACCAAGAGAAAGCATCCGCTCACATGGCCCTATCCGTCAAGTAGTTTCTGACCGGCAAAAACATTACCGTGATGAGGCAGCCTCCTTATTACCCTGTCGACGTTTTTTTTATTTCCTGCAGTTACATTTTATAAAAAGCAAACACATTTTACCTCAGTTGAAGAGGTCCAGGCAGAAACGGAAAATCTCTTAAAGGGACTTCCAAAAACCTCATACCAGAACTGTAACCAGTAATGATAGCACCGAATGCAGAAGTGTGTGAATGCTGAAGAGAACTAACTACTTTGAAGGTGATACTGTCACGGAGAACTGATTCTGTGACTACAATGATTTACTGGACCAGAGTCTCGTTTTTTCGTGTCGCACCTTGTACTTTACATAAAAGCAACCCATTTCTATGAATCACTTTTTAATTTTCTGTCTTTATAAAATCATGTTTGTACATCTTTACGTTAAAAACAGAAAGGAATATTATTAAGAACCTTTATTTCTATATAAAGTTCCTCACTTAATCTACTAAAACAAAACACAAATTTCAGACTTCAAACTATTCTATAATCGGTATTTTTCTCTTTAACAGTCATGTCGTTGAAAGAATGTGAATTAAAGTTCAGTGATAAAATATTTTACATTAATGATTGATGCTTATAATTTTTAAAATTCAATTTCTCAGTGATAATTCTAATTTAAAATAGTCGCCTTACATATTATCCTTTGATTTTTATTCTATCAAAAGTAGTTGTTATCTTATAAAATATTTTGTGTAGAAAATCTTATATCTTTTGAAAATGAAATATCAGACTCATTGCAAAAAAAAAAAAAAAAAAAAAAAAAAAAAACCATAAAGTTATACCAGATACAAGGAACACAAATATTTTTGAGGAAAAGGAGAGATTATAAAAAAAAAAATGACTTAATAAAAGATTTTTCTCTTTTATTATTTAATTTATCAAATAATGAAAACAATTCTGAGACAAAAACGTGATAATACATCTATCACTGTCTAAAAGTTAGGATACAGAAGATAATCAGAATGGACTAAATTCATGTGACGTCATAATCACATGATAATTTTAAACCACGTGTTTTTAGCCAATCAAGTTCAAAAACACATGTGACGTCATAATCACGATAAATGCAATTATCTATTTTCAGCAAATCAGTTCATGCACTTCGTTGTTGCCAATTACGCTTTTTACAGAAACTTTTTTTTTAAATTAATATTTGTCACTTTATTTAAAAGTACATGTATAAAACAAGACTTTTTTTCTTTAATTTTAAAATCTTTTTGCAGAAATTTCTTTTTATAACTCTTGAGCATCTTTACCCAACTATGCAGTTTGAAATTTTACCTAAGTTTTACAAATAGAATAAAAATACGAGCTAGTTTATTGTCCGTTTTGAATTCAATGTGAACACGTGTTTATATTATCATGTGACGTCATGAATTTAGTCCATTAGTTGCAATTTCTCCCTTCACTTCAATTGATTTCAAATGTAATTATTTATTTAGTTTTCTATAAAATTTCCTAAAATAATTTTATTTTACGTGTGATTAAACTCTTTTAAAGCGAAATAGTTCAATTTATCTTTGAATTAAAGTTAGATAAAAATTAAGCTGAAATCACCAAATTCACAAGTATCAAAATATTTATTGAGTATTTTTAATTAAAAGGATTTAAAATAAAATATTTTTTAAATTAAGTATATCTAACAGTAGTGCACAGTTTAAGTTTCTTACAGCAGATGTTAAATGATAAGATAATGAATAAATGCGTATACATAGCGATATTAATTCTGATTAAAAATAGTGCATTCAAATGCTTGAATTTATTTAAATAGGAATATAGATTTTGGCTCTACATAATCTATATAATTTATTTTAATTAAATTACATTTGAAGATTTCTGAATCTTTTCCTACACTTGCGAAAAATTAATCTTGGGCGTTTTCCATTTTTAGAAATAAACCTCCTATAATGCGCCTATTTTTTCCTATATTTTAAAATTTTGATCTGTATTCAAATAATCAAACGATAAACACAGTACAATATCCTTAAAAATGACTCGTTTGTACCTTTTTATTATGTTCCTGATTTCATTTCCTGTCATGGTGTTTTGATTTTCTTTCAATGTGGACTTTTGTTATTCTAGTGGGAGACGCTAATGGCAAACATTGGAGGTAATTTAGGATTTTTCATGGGTCTGACATTGGTTACATTCCTAGAGATAGCTGAATTCATTTGGGATTTCCTCCGGACAGCTTGCCGTCGACTTACTTCGGAAAGAAAAGTTCCCAAAGTTGCGTCATTATAAGCAAATCTGTTTTACACTAAGGTAACTAGTTTTAAAGATTCTCATCACAGTATTTTGTTCAAAAATGTTTACTGATTTATTATACTTGAGGCGTTATAATTTGAATTAACAATTTCTGATTCAAATCTGCCTTATTCCTCTCTACGACAGAAAAATCTCTTATATATAAGGAGAGAGGGTTTATATAAGAGATAAAAATTAATTTGAAGTAGTGAAATATTTATTATAAAAATCATCGAATTATGTCCTCACTTGGTATTATGGTTTGGAGAACTGTTGGTCTTTACTTCGCTTGATACACTTTGCAGCTATATTCAACAGCTATCGGTTCTTCTTCAACCAATTAACTGTTTCGTTTTTTTGTCATAATATGTCAAAAGATAAGCATATTTTTTATAAACATTTTTATGATGAAATCAATTATATAAACTCAAATTAGCAGTCAGAAATGCTATAAATATTGAATTCAAAGAATTATATTAATTTTTATTTTCATTGAAAAAAACATATTTTTCCTTAAAGTTGGCTTTTTTCCCGAAGAAATATGCGAACTCAAAAGAACACTTTACAAAAATGTATATTAGGTTAAAAATATAATATTGTAGTTCAGTTTATTTTTCTCTCAAAATTCCGTTTTTGTGTGGTAAATTTTAAAACAGGCAGACACGCATAGTCCAATATCGCAATCGGGACGAAAATATCGTGTTTCTTTTTTCACCCGCTTTCCCAAATCGTTTCTTTTCGAACAACGTACAAAATATTGCCTTGTTGGTCTCAATTTTTTGTCGCGGTGAGAGGAATCACTTCTAAAAAGTATTTTTTTGTCAATCGTAAGTGACTGGGCAAAGTTCCTGGTCGTCCGTCTTTTTTCTCATTTACCACCCCATATAAGGGCCCCAATAAGGCGATCTATAATATCAAGTCTGAAATTCAAATAAGATAATTTTTCTCCCAGTTTCTGATATAAAACGAAAGTATTTCACAATGATGTATCTAAAATATGGAAGATTATTTTTTTTGTATTATTTCTTGCCTCTTCTTTTTGGTTAATTTACGAGAAGCTGATCGACTCTATCTACAACATAAGAGAAGTCCGATAACAAACTTTCATTACTTCCAGAATAATTTAGAGAAATTTTAGACTCACTACCTGAATCAATATCAGAATTATTTTTTGTTATGAGCCTCTCATAATCACTCGTTTTTCTTCTATTTTAACCTCCAAATTTAAAAGAAATAGTGTTCGTTGTTTGCGGTACACCGATCTGGTAAAAAGGAAATTCTTGCCTTATCTAGTCTAAAAGAATGTATTAAAACCTAACCTTGAAACCGGTTTAGACATTTTTTGTATCTTAATTTTTTACTCGACTATTAGAGACATCTGTTAGAAACATTGCTCACTAAACGAGCAAAAAATACAGGCATATCAGAGCATTAGAGTATAAAAAAGTGTTGCCTGAGCGGCGCTCGGGCAAATCAGGGAAGTGTCATTTTAGTGCCCGAGTGGTATTCGTTCAAAACAGGGAAGTGATAAAAGCTTCGGAGACTTTTGTATATGTTGCTTGAACCCAAATTTCAAGGCTTGGCTACTCCCAGATTTCAACAAGACAGCGATATTACATGTGGCATACAATGTTCAACAAAATTTTTATCGCCTACCAAGCTAATCAGTTACCATGGTTATCCATCTTGAATTATTGCCTATCGAACACATTCGATCGATGGTATTCAAACTACAAGTCAAGAATACACCATCTGCTGCTTTGCTAAATTGATATGCAGTATGAAATGACGTGCTGTATGGACGCAGCAAGGAATTCCATACTCCAATAACACATCCAAAGCCTCTTTATTTCAATCCAAGATGTTCTCAATATTTCCAGCCTTAAAGCAGCATAAATATTGATTGCCTTGTTGTTTGTAAGTCAAACAGGTGGTAATTTCAATAATTTTACTCTTGTGCAAGTACTTTTATGATGGTCATCCTTTCACGTCCATCGGTGTTTGGGTGTTAGAACAAAGATTAGCCAAAATCAGAACAAACCTATTTTATTATCCTATTAATTAATTCTAACGACCTAGGGTAGGAAATGCACCTTTTAATATGTCTAGGAGCAAAAGCACGGTAGAAGAGATATTTAATATTTAGTTATGATTTAAATCCCTTACTCTTAGAACATTTTGGTAATATACGTTCTGAATAATCGTAATTCAGTTCTCAGCTATTAGACTTCTAGTCGTTATTAATCTAAGCCAACTTATTGACTAAATCATCAGTAAACAATCTTTAATTATTCAACAATTAATTGTCGAACAAAATTCGACTAGCTCGCAGCTACTTTCCGCTAATCGCTAACTTCTACCTCCTAACCCCTAACCATTAACTCCTCGTACCTAAAAGTTAATACTTAAACATCATCCTTCATTTGCATAAAACATGTCTTCTTCGAGAAAATTTTCAACACTACAATACTTAAAAGAAATAGTTTTTCCCAAGAGGATTAATAGGAGGCTCGCGAATAGACCCGTTACACTTTATTTCTCTAATAAATGCGGTTTTCTATCTCTCCTACGTTGTGTATGTCCAGCAGTATATATTAATGTTAGACGATCAAGCAAAGAGATTGTGAAACTGTTACTAAGAGGAAATAAAACTAAATAAGGGGAGAAATTGTGGGGTAAATAAATTTAGCTGCCTGATTTCCAGATATGTGTAAATCACTCCTGCTCATTCTTCAAGACGTTAGCATATCGAATCGAATGATTAAAATAATAAATTACAGAGAAATGGTAAAATCTCGACCGAAAAGGATTTTTTATAGTAGTGAAATAATAAAATTTGAATGTGTTAAGATAATTCAGGGAAACTGATTAATGAAAATTTGAGTTTCAGATATGGATATAGAAAAAAAAAACAGAGAGAGAGTACTTTCACTTAACTCTTTCATGCTTGGTAGTACATATGTTGTGCCATCAATTCTTATTCATTTATTGTGGGATGGTACATAAAACGTACCACTTGTCTGAATGCCTCAGAAATTGATGCTAGATGGTACATTCTCAGGACCTTAACAGAGGTCAACTCCTAACAGTTACTCAAATTTCTAATAGGTATCAGAAGTTAATTGTGTGCAATGGGTTTATGCAGTAGTTCAATCTTTGATCAGCTGTGAGTCTGTTAAGTGGTATTTTTTGGAAGTGACTGTGTTGTGTATTTTTAAATGTATATAAATGAAAGAGATTCTTGTGATATTTGATATAAATCATTTTAGTACATATTTTATGTAACTAAATATTACAATAATTAGTACCTCACATGTGCATTGCTGGTATGAAGGTATGAGTGTCCAAAAAATGTACCACCACGCTATTGAAGGTCATCTTTTTTACAAATACAAAATGCATTCCGCTTATTTTTTCACAATAATGGACATGTTTATTGTGCCGGATATATTTGTTGTAAGTTACATTTTTTAAAAATAATATTAATTAAATAATAATACATACAAATTTACACAAATGTTCTGAATGTTCAGGAAAAAATAAATACAACTAATACACTTATTATATATGTTGGCTAAATAAAAGCTAGATAAAATAATGTAAAGAATAGAATATATAAAATTAAAACTAACTTTAGGTAAATTAGAACAAATTTAAAATTAAGCTTGCAACATTAGATTAAGAAAAACGGAGAGTTTTATTATATAGGATGAATAACAGTATATATAAGAGGAAAAAAAGTATTTATTTATTAAAAGCAATCCAAGTTCGTACAGAATGGATGCGTTGTGTCTGCTAAGTATCTATTTTGCCTAGGGAAGAAAAAAATCATGTACCCAGAACTATCATACTGCTTGAAGCTTGGTGGTATAAAGTATGTACCACCTATTTTTAAAACTTTGGAAACCCTTTATTTGAAAAAGTATTTAATGTTATTAATATTTATGTACCAACTGTTTTGTTTAATAATTATATTTTTGTGAGGTTTATCTAAAATATTTGTAATTATTTCCCTCTAGTGCATTATTTTTGTCAAAAATTCACCTCGTGAAAGAGTTTACTAACTGTTAAATTATTCACATCATAAAGTTTGAGAGAAACAAGAATAAATACGAAAAGAACTATATTTTCTTGAACTCTTTCTTTTGAAAGAACTTGCTGTAAGAAATAGATTTTCAAGTACATTTTATTAATCGCTACTATTTCAGATGGAGTTAACTTAAAAATCGACAACGCCTTGTAAGACAACGGTATTTAAACAGAAGAATTTATATATTTTCTAGATTTTTCGTTATTTTCTTACCTTTAAAACCCTAACGATTTATTAAAATGGGATATATATAGTATGGGGACTTTAGCTTAATGTGCGTAGCGTGATGTTCTTTTTTAAGTTTCTGAACCAAAGAAATCACACTATTAATGCGCTATTTAAAATTTAAAGGCAGGAATATTTTCTAGCTACGATAATGTACTTTCATATTTGACCTTAATTAATTCCAATTAAGTTGAATTGAATAAATTCAACTAATTTGTAGCATATTCAATCAAAAGCTGGTTCTTATGTTCTGACTATGATATGAGAAGACAGATTATGACATATTATATGTAGTGTTACATTAACCATTATATTAACATATATAATAGAAAAAAACTTTCTGGAAAAAAAAATTTGTTTGTACTAAGAAACAGTGTATGCAAATTTCTGTTTTTAACCGCATTATTTATTTGTTTATTTTTTTACTTTACATTGTTTTTCCAATTTTTTAATGCCAAATTTACACTATATTCGATATTACATGGTTTACTGAAAGACTTTTGACGCTTAAAATTTTGCCTTAATTGTATAGGCCCCATCTACAATCATTGAATACTACTATAGTTAAAAAGGAAAATAAAAAAAAAAAAAATTCATTAAAATATTTCATTGTTATATATATATATATATATAAACAATGACTTAAATTGATATCTATCCGTAATCCAAATCTTTATTTATAACATCCAATACATACATCCTATTACCTTATTTCGAAACCCGTCTCAATTTGTCTTTTTTAAGGCATTAAAAACATTATATTGGTATATTTATTACTGATTCTTTAGACTTTGAAGCTTTAATATATTTATTGATGATTCTAAGAAATATAAGATCATTAATTGTTTTCATGCTCCTTATTAATAGGGATTTAATATTCCATAAACAATGAGGTCCTTTCTATAAATAACTAGTTATTCCCTTCGCCTAAACACGAGACTGTATTTTTTATAATACGTTTTTCCCTGTTCTTCCCTGTATATAAAAACTTGATGGTTGAATAATTCCCTCTATTTTGTATTTGGCACTGTGCGAGGAGCATGTTCAAATAAATGATGTGATCACGAACAAGCCTCTTTAATTTTTTCGGCCACGTCCACTTAATTACCTCTAATCAAATATAAATTTTTCGCGGGCAAATATATTGCATATATATATATATATATATATATATATTATACTTGAATTAGGATGTAATGAACACGTTTTTCTCATTCCTAAATTCTGGGTAACGATTCGTTGCACAGATTCACGGTTAATCTGCAATTCATCAGCTATCATACGCACAGTTTTAATCGACGATCTTTTGTGATTAATTTCCTCGCTTTCTCAATGTTTTCGTCACTGACGGAGGTCACCAGTCTTCAGCTACGAGGTGTGTCAAAAACACTTTCCTGGCCTTCTCGAAAATGGGCGAACCGCTCGTACACACACTTCATAGACAGTGCTTGATCTTCATAAACACGTACCAACATCGCATAAGTTTCTTTCGGTGCCTTGCCAAGCTTAAAACAAAACTTTTAATTGATCTTTTGTTCATTCATTTTCCTGTTCTCAGTTAAAAACCAACGCACTAAGCACACAAGCACTTTGTACAACAAGTCTTACATGGAACACAAACAACGCTCAATTGAAATATAGGGGGAGGGGAGGAAGATGGTCCACACTTACCACTACGCATGGGCAGCGTGTTGTTTCGCCAGTGTTGCTAGATCGGCCAATTTGACTTCATTCACCGAACTTCATTGTCAGAGGTTGTATACAAAGTGAAAAAAGGCAATCATTTTTCACCTTTCAAAATATTTGGTTAAGAATAGTTCCTCAATTTCAATTAGATAAAATCATGTACATTAAAGATACAGACATAATAACATTTTATGAGAGCATGAAACATATGCAAAAATTAGCATTGAAATCTAGTGAATTTTAACATTTTTATAGTCAATATGTTTCCTATTTCGTTTCAGGCAGCAGTTGGATATAAATTAAACATTATCACAGACGAAAAAATGTAGAAGAGAAGACCTTTGGTGGGAAAATGGCTGTGTTTGAAAATAACATATTATTTCATAAGCTAATGCACATAGATTATTTAATAGTATACATAATGTATCTGAGACTAACTTTTTACCCATTAAACTCACATTTACGCTTATTTATTATTGAGAAAATAGAAATAGAGAATATAAAATTCTATGCATGTATTTTATCAATGTATTACATTTATGCCACGTTGCTATTAGTGACTCTATTTGAACCTTTTTATTAATTAGTATATATAAGAGTATTAGAAATAAGTGGATAAAATAGTAATTAGATGCATATAAGCAAAAAAAAAATAAGTAGTTATGTTATTCATTTAATTGTAAATTAAAAAATGTATCTAAAACGTCTGAGTAAGTATTTACAACTCATTTTGTATCAATGATTTATATTTGTATGTAATATCTGTAATTCCCTCTAATGAATTATTCTTAGATATTACTAGCGCTCACTATATATGTAGCACTGTATGCGTAGCTCACAATGAAGCCGTTTTTGTCATGCTTGCTTTAAAAGGTGTTCAAATTCAGTATCTGTACAAATGAACAAAATGTTTCGTAATAAAAGAAGTTTTCGTAATATATATCATCATTTCTTTTCAATTATTTTTCAGCTGTTTAGAAACATTTTTCTTCTAAAAAAATTAAGCAGGCCCCGAAATTAAAACTCAAAAGAGCATATTTATCAATGAAACTCATTTTCTTTAAAAATATCTAAATATCGTTCTTGATAATATAATCAGACAACGTCTCATTTTTTTTTTTTTTTGCATTGTAGTTTTAAAATTAAAAAAAAAACAGGAATTTATATTTGAATGAACGACAGTCTTTTACATAACCATTTGGTCTTAAACGTTTAAAAATGTTGCCAGCTTGATATCAAAATGTAATCGAATGTTTCACAGCACATATTTTCATTCATTTCATTTTAACTCATAAAGCGCAATAGGCTGTATCAAATTTAATTTCTACTCATAAAACAGATTCTCAATAAATTTAACTTAATGCTTCCATTTATAAAACTAAATTCGAAAAACTTTCAATATATTTAGTTAAAACACGAATATTTATATAATCCAAAATTCACAATAAATTAAAAACTTTTGTGTTGTCCTAGAACTACTTTTGACAAAAACAAATTAAGAAAATTTGGTTTGAAGTTTGTCATACGAGGAACTTCCTTCCAAGTTTTCGATTGAGTTTTTAGTTGAAGGAACTAATTCCTTAGAATCATACAAAAAATGAATTTGGTTCAGACCACTTGATCTATCAAACTGAAGACACTAAAGTGACTCAATTCTTCAGTTATACATGCAAAATTATAACAGCAGAAAATATGAATGCATTCCCCGTCAATTCACTCTTTTTAACAACATAACTTTTAAGTTTAAAAAAATCTTGGCTGTAGAACTGCAATGCTGTATGAAATTTACATATATTTGCAACAATGCAAAAAAAAAAAAAAAAAAAAAATCAATCCACGAGGAATAACCCCAAAATAACTGAAAACTTCAGACACAGTATTCTTAATAATTTCTTCGTTTAGATTAAAAGGATTTTTGTTCTTTTTATAACAGCTTAAAACTATATTTACAATAAATTAGATTTTCTGCCGATTACTATATGAATCTTTGAATTCTAAATTATTTGAATTAACATTTCACTAGAAGGAATTATTAGCAATAGGGACACATTCACTAGGAGTTACTAGCAATAGGAACTGCCGTGGGTAGCCTAGTGGTTAGAGCATCAGACTCCAGACCGGAGGGCCTGGGTTCGATGCCCTATGCCACCAAATACCCTCCGAGTACACACGGAGTACATCCACGTCAAATCAGTGGGTCTAAAGCTTATGGGCGCATGCAGCAGCAGAAACCACGAGTGCAGGGGGCTGGAGAGTATCGAGTTCCATTCCTAAATTATGGAGGTATATAGGTGTCGCCATCTATCCTTAAGAAGTCCAACCTGTGTCTCACAGGCTCTGGCAACTTTCATTCCTTCCCTTCGGGTAGGACACAACAACAACAACAGCAATAGGAACTTGAAATTACGATAGAGCTATATTAACGTCGCAATATATAGCAATACGAGGACTATTGGCAACGGATCTGGTAATTTTGAACCTCGTTCAAGTGACTAGGACGACATCTGAGCTGTAACCCCTTTCCTAACTACTACATCATACCAACCGGAGGACAGTGAGCCTCGAGAGATTTAAAGTGCATCGGTCCTTCTATAAGCTCTCGCTCAGGCGAGTCTTCAGGGGCTCCAGGATTCCAACCCGCAACAATTCGGACACGGGTTCGTGACCATAAGAAATAAGCTACTGCGGTCTTCGTGTTGTCTCAGAATGTGACGTAAATTAAAATCAATCAATCAACTGATAATTTCACAAGAAAGACTTTAAATAAGATTCAAATCAAACGTCGCCAATCCTAAAGCCTGAAACTATGATTACTGGACAATAGCAGCTCCTACTTTTTCCTTTTAAGAGCAACAAATTTGTAGGAATAACTATGTTCTTCCAAGTTATAAAAAATTATTCCATTGACATTTATTTTTGTAAAAAAAAATAATAACGTTTAAGCGGCTAAAATATGGTAATTTATTCAGATAATGTATTTCTCTTTCTATATCATTTTGTCCAAATAATACATCCCCATCAATTTTATTTAACTCTATTATCATAAATCCAAACAATCTGCATAATATTTCAGAACTTTTCTACTTAAACAATCGCTATAAAAACCAAGCTTCCGACAAAACTTACGAAACATTTCCGGGAAAATAAGAACAAGCGTCATAACAACCTCTCATTCCTATAGAAACACCTCATATAGCAAAACAAATAAATTACAGTGTTATAACACACACATTACATGCTAACTCTATCACCCATGCATGAACAGGGCGTTCTTAGGATGAAGAATTCAATCAATCAAATGATGGTTAGCTCAATTTAGGACGTTTACATTACAAAAGGCTTTCTTCGCTAATTGTCACGTGATCTTGTAAGGCTACAGCACTCTGAATGGACTGGACGCTAGTGACGTATTGATTTCTCGTGTTTCTTCAGTCCCATCAGAATTTCTAATCATCGCATAGGGCGAGGTCCAATAATTTGAAAGGTTTTTCCGCTAAAAGGCTTCCTACCCACCACCTCGGTAAGCAAACAAAGATTTAATGCCTCGAGTCTATAAGGGATATATATAATCAACAAGCAGATGAGGCGAGATGGTTCACACGGAAGATGATCAACTGGTGTCCTGTCACTTCTCGTGTGTTGTGAGAACTAATAACTGTTTCAGAAGAAAAAGTTATCTATGCCTTATGTTGTGTTAAAGTGACGGTGTTAAGATGCGATTTAATTATAAGGTTTCCCGTTATTTAAGTCATACATGTATGAAAATAATATAAGATATCACAATTACAAGCTGAGAATGGCTAAGGTAAGTAATTTTAATTCAATTGTTACTTTTTTTACAATAACAATATAAAAGGTCTCAATGGTATTAATTTAGTTTCGAGGGCAGAAAATATAAACAAAATTCAAATAGACATAATTCTATGAGAAATTAAAATTAACTAATTCGAATCTTTTATACATTATTTGTAAAGGAAAGAGGTTTCAGAAAAGTACAAAATGTTTAAAATGTAATCATAATTTTAAAAATTATAAGCATTTGAAAATAAGGAACTTTTCGGTAATAAATATCAAGTAATTTTCCCATTGTGCATGCTATTTTCTGAAATAATAGCCTTTGATGCGTAAAACTTCACAGAATTATAAAATGTACCACATACTCTTTAAATCCTACTTAATTTAAAAGAATTGTATATCTTTTGTATTTCAAAATATTTGAAAAATATTGAAATTTAAAAAAAAAGAAATTTAATGCAATTTTCTATTTTTTAAAAAAGATAATTTATATTTCTATTTATATAAAAATAGCTACAGTGTGATAAGAATACATTTAACATTATAAATCAACTTATTGCTAGTAGTTAGAGCTACTGTTTTAGAAAATATCATGCACAAGCGTAAACTTCATTAATATTCCTTATAAAAATGTTTTTAATTTCATATGCTTACAACTTTAAAATTATGATTATATTTTAAGCATTTTACTCTTTTTTGAAGCCTCATTCCTTTATTATTAATGTGTGAAAGATTCGAATTATTTAAGTTTAATTTCAAAGAATTATATCTATTTGAAAATTGTTTATATTTTCACCCCTCGTGACAAAATCAACTCCTCTGAGACCCCATAAATAACCAAACATACGAAAACGTGAATATGACTTAAAATTTTATCCAATACTATATTTTTTAATTTCAAAGAGAAAAAAAAGATGACTGACTACGTTTAGGGCCATAACTTTGTAAAAGCGTAAATAGGAATATTTTTTTATACTTAGTGACACTTGATCTAGAATATGCACATAAAAGTTTTAAGAATATTATTACTATAAAAAATTATCTAAATGCGATTTTTTTGGCAAAAAATGAAGAAAGAATAACATAATTTGAAACATTCTCCTTTTATGTAAAATGCTTCTATAATAATAATATTTTGCCTATATATAACTAATTGTAAGATGTTTGTACAGGGTTTATGAACTAGGATATTTGAAACATGTAAGTTAGGTGCGGATTTATTAATATTTTAATGCATCAGAATAGAGAAATCTTAACTAAAGAACACCAATTATTATTTCAGTTAATCGTAACTCTGAAAATAATATAAATTTTTCAAAAATTCTACTTTAGACTCTGAAGTGCAGTCCCTGCTATAAATAGGTAAAATGTTGTTATTATACAAGCATTTTTCATAAAGAAAATTGTTTTGAAAACATGTTATTCTTTCTTCACTTTTTTTTCCAAAAAAATGCATGAAAATAATTTTTATCGAAATTATATTCTTAAAACAGTTTTATACTTATATTGTAATTGAACTGACACTAAATATAAAAAAAAATTATTAATTTATACGTTTTCAAAAAATTAAGGTTCGAGCGTATTCAGGCACCTTTATAAATAAGCCAACATGTTGAACTGATAATCTCATGTATTAAAATTTATAAATTAAAAATTGTATTAGTTAATTAACATTCAAATGACATACAACTTTTAAAATATAACAAATTTTTCGATGCAATTCTTGTTTTAAAAAAGCATCAGGTCAATTAATTAATAATTGGAATTAACATTACTTGTTAAAAATGACACTTCCGCTGAAGTACTCAAAATTAAATAAAATTAGCTCTGTACATCAGACTAAAACATCTGTAGCAAATTATTTCAATTCGATTATGAAATTAGTTCCCAAAGTATGGATAATTACCTTAATATAATCGTGAAATAGATCTGGGAATAAACATGAGTAATTATTATAATTGGGTTATAAAAATAATTTCGGCTAAGTATGAATAATTATCTCAATACTGCTTAAAATTCTAATTACTTCCAGGCACCTGATGTAACTACGCCTCTTAATTCTGTTAAGTGTTTACTTTGTTACTAATGACGGCTCATCTTGAGTTTTAACATAATTATATATACTTTTAGTAACAAATAAAATCTCGTTAACTACATTCATTTTTTCAAGTAATTTGAATATGTGAATAGTTTATCTCGAAGTTTGTCCAATTCAGTACTCCGAAAATTAGTTTTTCAAAAGATACTATTTTTAAAATTATTTTACTATTTATGTATTATTTATATTTTGCATAATTATTGTCAAGAATACGTAAAGGTTCATGGGATTGAAATGTAAATTTTCCTTTACAAAAATCTTCTTCGAAATTACGGAAATTTTTAGTGAGCCTTTTTTTAATCTAAAGAAAACGATATACAGACGAATCCCGATTTAATGTATTCATTGGGACCGAACATTTTATTCGTTAAATCGGGGTTATTCGTATTATCGGGA